>BLKR01003578.1:126246-139456 GCA_011170035.1 Teleogryllus occipitalis | reverse complement strand
TGCCCCGCCACGCCTCTGCGCATTGCCCCACTCCACCCCGCTCCGCTCCGCTCCACGCTCCTATCCCCGTCTCTGCCCACCGCCCCAGTCCGCCCCGCCCCACGCCGCACCCGCGCAACGCCCTGCCCCTCCTCGCCTCTGTCAATTGCCCTGCTCAACGCCCTCTCCAGCCCCCGCCTCTGTCAATTGCCCTGCTCAAGCCCCCTGTCAACGCCCTCTCCAGCCCCCGCCTCTGGCCATCGCCCCGTTCCGCCCCGTACCTCCACTCTCCCGCTCCACGCCCTGTCTCATCCCCGCCTTTGCCCATCGCCCCGCTCCGCCCTCCCCCGCAGCCGCTCCACGCCGTGACCCACCCCCGCCTCTGCCATTCGCTCCACTCCACCCCGTCCTACCCCGCTCCACGGCCTGCCCCACCCCCTCTACCTACCGCCCCACTCCGCCCCGCCCAACCCCGCTCCTGGGCCACGCCCTGTCCCACCCACGCCTCTGCCCCTCTCAACGCCCTCTCCCTCGCCTCTGCCCATCGCCCCGCTCCGCCCTTCCCTGCCCTTCGCCGTCCCCGCCTCTGCTTGCAACCCCCGCCCGCCCGCTGTGCCCCACCCGGCACGCCGTCGGGCATCGCCTTCCGGACCCCAGCGCCCGGGCGGCGTGGGCGGCGGCGGCGGCGGCGACACGTGATACGCCCGGAGTCTCTTGTCCCAGGAGCCAGGTCGTCGACCTGTGCAAGCGAAGGTGGACACTCCCTTGCGGGGAGAGATCGACTACTCACACGACTAAGACTAATTCATTTTGGGATAATGAGTTTTGTTTGTACGACATTGTAATCCTGATCGTGTTTTGCAGTTGTGTTAAGAATTACCAAATTGCCTTAACGACTCTTGTCAACTCGTCATTTTACTTTTTAGTCTAAGCAATTAATCTTAATTGCAATGCTTCTCAAACCGCTCTGAGTGAAGCCCTCAGTTTTTGGTTTTCCTTTTTGATTCATTAGTTTGAATAACTATAGGGACTTTGAAGTTTACAATAGTTTACTATATAATGTGGAATGTTATGAACTATTAAAAATGTGCCTTCTTGATAAAAACTATATACATTTAAAAAGTAGCTTTCAGTTTGTTAAAGAAGTACGTGAAATACATATTCCCAATAACTACATAGTGGTATCACTTGACATTGTTTGTTTTTTTCGTTATTGCCGCACCAGTTAATTTATGATATTTTAGAAGAAAAACTAAAAAAATCTGGAAGAATATTTAAAACTTGCAAACTCTGAAATTCTTATTGCAATAGAAATTATTCTCAACAACATGTATTTTAAATTTAACTCAATTTTCTTTCAACAAATAGAAAGTACACCCATTGGAGCTCATATTAGTTGTTTATTTTCAGAAATTGTAATAAGAAACCTGGAAAATTCTGTCCTATCAAAAACCGACCATTTGTTTTATCGGCGCTAAGTTGAAGACACCTTCCTCATTATAAAGAAAGATAAGTTGGAGGAAACACTAGGAAACTTCATTAGCTTCAATCCAAATATATACAGTTTACTATAGAGAAAGAAGAAAATAATGTTTTAAATTTTTGCATACAAAAGTAATGTTCGCGTAAAAGTCTATGAACCTTTTTCATTCACATTATGTTCCTGGATGTCACCATGAATGAGTATGAACACTTCGCCAGAAACAGGAAGACTAGAAGGAAGCAATATTCAGGTTCTCTCTTTATTATTCTCTTCAACTTTCACTTGCAGAAGCGAGAGTAAGACAAACCATTCACATAATTCGAGGTCTCGAAAAGTATGAATTTCTAACTTCAACAATGGTGAAGTTAAAAGTATTTTCAAAACTCTATAAATGTTATTGGGTAATTTCTAAACCGTTACCAACTAGTTTATTTACTCCTGAAACCTCTTTTATATTTTAACACAGACTGTTGAAACACAAATGAAATTAAAATGTAATTCTTAATGTTTTATGACACCTTAAAATGATAGTGTATAAATTACACTGTCGAGAGTGTTCAATATAGTACTATGTCGTATAATGGTCCAAAGATATAGGTTGATGAAACGTTGAGTGTGAAGGGACGGTTACATTCAAACAACATTCCTCAGCTAGAAGCGGAGGAGGGAAAACTGACAAAAAGCATTGATATCTTGATCAGAAATATTGTGAGGTAACTTACAATGCAATAAATTTGAATGCATGCTATTTGATAGCCTGCTTTTTAGTGCAAGTTTTAATGTCAACAGTCTCCCCTTGCAGTCGAGAATACAAAGTGAAAGATTTCTGAAGAAAATCTGGAAAAATTACTTCCTTTTTGATAACATACCTTCATTGTCCTTTCCGATTGTATATTCATTTCATATTTATTGTCGGACGTACATTCTTTTCAATATATTTACTTAAAATTTCAACATTGTTTAGTTAAAAGAATTTTACTTCTTGACTTCAACTTCTTCTCCCAGATCTCGTCTGTTAATGGTATTTGACAGTAGTTACAACTGAGTTTCATTCGTTCAAACTAAAATTGTTTGCTACAATCCGATGAAACCCCGTTTGCTTTTGTTTTATTTATAGTTATGATAAATGACAACATTTTATTTTATTTAAATAGCAAACGGTCATTAGAAAACCTTTATTAGTTTTTATTAGTTAATTAGTATTACATTCTTATTTTCTGAGAATGTAATACCAATGACAAAGGATAAATAATAAACATGAAACAAATTCAGGAAAAAAATATTATAGAAGATATATGAGAAAATGCGCAGACTAAATTGAAACAAATATATTTGCTTGAAGAAAGTTAGTTTTACATACTAGTTGTGACACATTCCTACGGTTTTGACACGGTTTGTAAAACTAAAAGAATACAGAACCCGCGAACTCCCCAGTGACCTCATTTTGTGAATTGGCGACGGCGGAAGCGAGTCCTTCGGGAAAGCGCTGCCGCTTCCGCTTCTTGGAATCTGCACTTCACCTCAACGCTTTCGTTAATACACACTTTCGTGTACATATACTTCTAATGTACTGGCCTTTTCACTGTGCGTTAACGAAAAGGCTGGCTATTCACAAATCTTCATTACCTGCTTCAAATCAACTTTAAATCCGTCGATTTCTCATATATCTTCTATAATATTTTTTTCCTGTATTTGTTTCATGTTTATCCTTTATCCTTTGTCGTTGGTATTACATTCTCAGAAAATAAGAATGTAATACTAATTAACTAATAAAAACTAATACACGTTTTTCTAATGACCGTTTGCTATTTAAATAAAATTACTGCGTTAATATACTTTAACTTCGTTACACGAGCAAGGTGAACATACAAATGAATGAAGGCTGTCGTTGAACTGACCTTCTCATGTACTGAAAACCAGGTGTTTTACACAGTTCTCATTATTTGACAAGTAGTAGTCTAGCGATTTTGCCAAACAAAGATCTTTTTTCAATGCAGGTGAAAGGAAAAACGACAGAAGTTCGCTGAAAGTAAAAAGGTAAATCTCTCTTTATTTGTATCCGAGCTTTTTTTTCTTTTTTGACTTTTGACCGACACCTTAGTCGGCTGCCATATATTCCACCAAGGGAACACTTCTAAATCTCCCTGCGACTACTATCGTCCCGCTGGATCGCCCCCAACGTAGAGCACACAACCCCCCTCCCGGATCTCTTGCTGAAGTAGCCCTGAGCTCCGACTTAACTCTTTGAACTTACGTGGCCCCATGTAGCCCGTGGCCCATCTCGGTTCTTATAATATGTAAATAACGTAATGAATGGGAAAATATTCGCGAAGTAGTTGATTTGTTATCAGAGCAAAACTACGAGTGCGTTGTGGAGTTCCTTCAGGAGTATGCATATCTAAAATAATATTCTGAATATTCTTCGGGATTAAGATTACCTAAAGTTCCAAATAACTTAGTTGTATAGTTCTTAACGAGGTTTGAAACTTTCTTTATGATTAATAGTTGCAGAGACAATTAGGTTCTTACTATCAATAATCTTATTAATAATCATCTTTTCCAACTGTGCGGGCCCATATATTTCGACAGAATGGAACTCAAACGATATGATGTGTAACTTGTAACGATGTACTGTGATTCTAACATTGGGTATTCATAGAGATAAAATAAAGAAAAAATCATTTCAAAAGAGAGTTTTCATGATAATCTAATACATGAAAACTTAAAATAGGACATAGAGAAAAAGTGTAAACTGAAATGCTGCGATATTCATGATTATTCGTGGTATCCAAGGTATCAAATGGAAAGCGAAACGGAACCTGAGTAAAGGACGTGATGCGTCTCTTATTCTCGCAATTTGTCGCTTGCCCCCTCATCAGCGATCTGTGTCTCCCGTGATCGCAGTCCCAACTCACCGCCGGCAGAGAAATTCGCGCCAACGTCCGCGCAAATCGCCTCATTCGGAGCGCGTGGGACCGAGCGGCGAGGCCGGCGCGGGGGCGGCGCCCAGGCGGCGAAAGCTTTGTCTCCGCGGGCGGCGGCGGCGGCGGAGGTGGCCTAGGAGGAGGAGATAGTGGCGGTGGAGGCGGAGGCTGTGGTGGCAGCGGAGGCGGAGACGGTGGAGGTGGCGGTGGAGGTGGCGGTGGAGGTGGCGGTGGAGGTGGCGGTGGAGGTGGCGGCGGAGGCTGGGAAGACGGCGGAGGCGGTGGGGGCGGCGGAGGCGGCCAAGAAGGCGATGGAATAGGTGGTAGCGACAGCGGTGGCCTAAGAGGCGGAGGCTGCGGCGGCTGCGGCTGCGGAGGCGGCGGAGGCGGCGGAGGCGGCGGAGGCGGCGGAGGCGGCGGAGGCGGCGGAGGCGGCGGAGGCGGCGGCGGAGGCGGCGGAGGCGGCGGCGGAGGCGGCGGAGGCGGCCGAGAAGGCGATGGAGTAAGTGGTAGCGGCAGCGGTGGCCGAGGTTGCCGTAGGTAGCCGAGGAGCCGAAAGTGGCAGCAGAGGCGGCGCCTGCGGTGGAAGAGGTGCAGGCGGATGGAGGTGGAGGTGGAGGTGGAAGCGAAGGCGGCGGCGAAGATGGCAGAAGCGGTGATGGCGGTTGGGGAAGGCAATGGAGGCAGAAACGGACGAGGCGGCGGAGATGGTAAAATGGGTGGCGATGGCAGTGGCGGTGGAGGCAGCGGAGGTGGTCGAGAAGCCGAAGGTAACGTCAATGATGCAACCGGTAGAGGTGGAAGTGGAGGTAAAGAAGGAGGTGGAGACGAAGACGGCGGAGGAGGCGCAGGCGGCTTTGGCGGCTGTGGCAGAGGCGGAGGTGGAGGCGGCGCCGGTGGTGGAGACGTAGGTGAAGGTGGCGGTGGCGGCGGTGGAGGCGGTGACGGCGGTGGCGGCGGTGACGGCGGTGGCGGCGGTGGCGGCGGTGGCGGCGGAGGCGGCGGTGGCGGCGGTGGCGGCGGTGGCGGCGGTGGCGGCGGTGGCGGCGGTGGCGGCGGTGGCGGTGACGGAGGTGGTAACGGTGGCGGTGGCGATGGCGGCGGTGGCAGCAGCAGTGGAGACGGTGGAGGAGCCGAAGGCAATCGGAGTGGCTGGGCGGCTGCGGCGGGAGGTGGCGATTAGGGTGGCTTTGGTGACCATGGTGGAGGCTTTGGTGAGTATGGTGGAGGCGAAGAAGGAGGTAGTGTTGGTGGTGGTGGTGGCACCACGTGAGGGTTATCGTGGTAACGCAGAGTGATGGTGGTGACGGTGCATTGTGTTTCAGATGTGGAATAAAATGGAACGGCTTTGCTGTGGTGTCGCTGATGCAGGTCTTTAGAGGACGTTACAGTTCGGCAGGGTCACAGCATGGCAGAGGGTGATTGCGGCGGTGACTAGCAGAGTCGTCAATGGCGAAAGGAAAGGGAAAGGAGCAGGTGTGAGAAAGTTGGAGGTGGAGGAGAAACTGTGACTGAGGACAGTCATGCACTAACTGTGCTATTGGGAATGGAGGGCAGGTGATGACCTATGGCAAATGGTCAGATCTTCGCCTTCAGGGTACCGGGCTACAAATGCCGATCGATACATATGCAATTAGCGGGGGATAATGCAGCTTCGGGACAGGTGTCCTCAGAGTTTTCAAGTTCTCCTGCTACTGATTCTACCAGTGCTGTATCATCATTCAAAAGCATATAATCATCATCATAATCGTCATCGGTCTTCAATCAAAACCATTAATTTCAAATACAGGATAGGGACTGAGAACCATAATAAAAAACGCAGTTAATATATGACAGATAAGGTGTCGCGTAGCGCTGCCTGGACTACTTTTCATGTTCTTGCGGTTCCTTGGTTTATGGTAATGATTCCATGAGGCATGTGGTCGTCAAAGTGAATTTGCATATTTTCCACTTTTCTCCTGCTTCTCTTTCCACTATTACTCCGATGTCGTTGAAAAATCTACTCTTCTTGTCGCGAGTCATTTGTATCGTAGCCACAGGAGGAAGGATCAACAAATAAAGACTAAAACGAGATGTGAGGAGAAGACGAATATACTTTCGTCAATGAGTGTCATTGTTGTCAATGATTGTCAAACAAAACGCTGTACAAATGCAACGAATTCACATACAACAGACCTTCTTCTGTAATAAAATAGGAGATTCCACAATCGAATATCAAGACGACGTACAATGCCAAATAGGTGCGTAGGCGAGTCACATACAAGGTACGTCAGAATATCGTTTGAGACCGGTTGGCGTCCAGAAATAACTATCGTAGCTGTTGAGGACGCAGTGCGAATGGCGTGTGAAGGGAGCGTGGGCGTAACCCGACGCAGCAGACGCCAGAGGCGGATATGAGCGGGAGCGTTGCAGCTCGGCTCGGCGTCCAGGGCCCCGGACATGCGACACCCGCGCGCCGCACCGCGCCAGGCTTCGATTGCGCAGGCGGCGGGTCATGGGCGGGCTCTCTGTGCACGGAACTGGACAAAGGGCGCAACACTTAGCACCAGCCTCCTGGCGTGTAACCTACATTACTAATTTTCAATGCGCGCAGGAACCGAATGGAAACCGTGCAGCCTCCGGCTTGCCAACGGGTTGCCAACCGTTCTCTATTTGGGAGGACAGTTCTTCATTGACGTCAATAATCCGCACGTCCTCCTTTATATATTTTTGGTCCTCCTTTTAGTAAATTTATAACATTTGATGTTCTTTATTTTATCACATGACTCGCATCTGCTTCATTGTATCGTTTATGGTTTAATTGATTGATTGATAGATTTTTTTGTTTACGGGTGCGTCAACTGCTTTGGTCACTAGTCACGTTAGTGTAGTGCATGTTTTTTTCTCGGGAGATGGCGGTGATCTTCCCCCGCTAGATGGCGAGATCCGGTGCCGACCTACCGTCGGCTAGTGGGGTTTCCCCTAAACCAGGACTCTCCCACCAGCGGGGCACCGCCCCAGCCGGGACAAGCTCTAAGCTCCCGACCGATCTCCCGGAATATGTGGTAGTGTAGTGCATGTTAGTGTAAGTGTGTGTGTAAGGGGAGAGGATAGGATAAGGAAGAGGAAGGACAGATCGCGCGCGGTCCGTGGACCGTTTGGTAGGGTACTGCTCCGGCATTCGCCTAGTGTTGATCGAAGAAACTACGGAAAACTACCGATCAGAGCAGCCGGCCGCTAGAATTCTCCTCCAGACACCAGGCTTCGATTACGCAGGCAGTGGGTGATGGGCGGGCTCTATGTGCACGGAACTGGACAAAGGGCGCAACACTCAGCACCAGCCTCCTGGCGTGTAACCTACATTACGAATTTCTAATGCGCGCAGGAACCGAATGGAAATCGTGCAGCCTCCGGCTTGCCAACGGGTTGCCAACCTTGCTCTATTTGGGAGGACAGTCTTCCATTGACGTCAATAATCCTCTCGTCCTCCTTTGTATTTTTAATATCCTCCTTTTAGTATTGTTATGTTCCTTTTAGTATAGTTATGTTCTTCATTTTATCACAAGACTAACATCTGCTTCATTGTATCGTTTATGGTTTAATGTAAAATAGAAAACAATATCATTTTTCCGAACGCTGACACACGCATGCATGATAGTGTCTCTGTCTAGCAACCAAGATAAGAAGAGGCTCAGATCACCTTCATCTGCATTTTGTGGACGAACCTTTTCACTTAAATCGTAGAGGGAGAGAAGAAAGAAATAGCGGATGTTAGTCAAAATTAAATATATATAGAAAGAAATGTGTTGAAGCTTTTTTTTTCAAATGTCCTCGCTTTTACATGAATATTGTTGTCAACCCTACCAGGCTCTCTGAGCAGGGCCTCGGGTAGCATGAATTGGACAAAGGTCGCAAGAGTCAGCACCAACCTCCTGTCCTGTAACCTACATTACTAATTTCCAATGCGCGCAAGAACCAAATGATAACTGTGCAGCCACTGGCGATGCGAGTGGTGGCTAAGGTTGCGTGAGGTTCTAGGAGGAAAATCCAAAACAATGAAACAGTTTCGATTTTAACTGAAAGATGTGAGTATTGGATTGTGTTATTACGACTATTCTCATACTGCAGATGCAGACTGAATTCTCATATTCAGTGCTTCACTGCTGACGACACAGCTGACGTCATGGGACAGCGAAGGTCCAAGGAAGAGATCGCCCGCTGTTAAGTATTTGCTATTCGCGTATTGCTTTATGGGAAAGCAACTTCTTTCATCCTCTTGTTATGAAAAAAAATGTTGTGACGTGTACATATTATTGCAACATTCGTGAAGATTTTTTTGTAAAATTATTAATTTATTGCAGTGTTATACGAGATTATTTAATTTGTTCTTCTTATGCAGAGTGTTTGGAATACCGTTTTGTGTGTTTACTCAACAGTGTCTTTGCTGCTACTAATTTAATTATATATCTCACAGTGGCTAAGCAAAAAATTTATGGCTTTCACTTCTCTCTTGATCTGTCGATTAATTGCAGGTGAATATATACAGCGAAGATCTTCAGTAAGTACTTCAGCTACTTTGAAATATAGCAATTTAATCAAAGTTGTTGCTCGCTGCGTGTAGGTACTTCATTTTCCTTCTTAGTATAAGCTTTCTGATGATGTTTCCCTTTGATAAATACATAAATCCCATACATTAGAAACACAATTTTATGCATTGAATTTCGCAAGTAGGAATAAAGTAAACTCAACCAATAGATATTGCACGCATGTGCAATATTGCTGTCATGTGCAATAATGTGTGTCAAAAAGATATGGTTTATTTTACACTAACAGTTAATAGAGTGATAATTAACCGTTATAACAGTTATGAGACAAGTTATTTAAAACTGTACTGAATTCCGCAACGTCATAATTTTAATTACAATAAAATTTATTGGTGGACATGTTTCAAATTTGGCTTTTCTTTAGATGTAATCAGAGAAAGGATTTCTAAAACACTACTCTATATTTCAGGTGATTTATTACAACTCGACCAGTTTCAAAATTCTTATACATGCGGGCACTTCAGACCATTTTCTTCACACGGCACTAAAGCATGCTAAAAATTAGACTACAGTGGTCGAAGTTTTTTATGTGGATATACTACGTGGTGGCACGTAACAGAGAATAGTATTTTCCATTACTGTGGGAACATTTGCAAACACAATTACATCTGAGGAAAAAGATTATTCACAGCAAAATATATCCATATATAAAATTATTTCTGCTATTTGCCATGTAATTAGTTTTAATGTATTCCAACGACTACTCCAAATATTACCAATTAATAGTTTATATGAAATACAACACAAACAAATTATATTTTTGTAAACTATTCCGCTCTTGAAAGTCCACAATGAACGCAGTTTAACAAATTTGCGTTTCACTGAGATTATACTTAAACTGGATGAAAGTAATCGAACGCGGCAATTTGATGCTCTCACTTTTTTAACTATGATTATACATGTGCGTTTTTAACTATCAATGCAAACCTGATTGGGTAATTTATTTACAAGCATAATGAAAGAGAAAAAATTTCCTCAACTCACAAC
Organism: Teleogryllus occipitalis; assembly: GCA_011170035.1. Classification (NCBI taxonomy): domain Eukaryota; kingdom Metazoa; phylum Arthropoda; class Insecta; order Orthoptera; family Gryllidae; genus Teleogryllus; species Teleogryllus occipitalis. The sequence goes on along the minus strand of BLKR01003578.1, from coordinate 129,500 downwards.
CATGCTTATTTAATTAAAACCTAAAACAGCAGTCACAGAAAGATATTTATTTCATTCGGTAACAAATTCACTTATTTATCAGAAACGACTTTCATATTTTCTCCTTGACAAACATATCGTAATAAAATTAACGACATCACATAAAAGAGAATTATCATTCTGATACGCATGTTCCAGACAATCATCAACACCAGGATCCATTCAATGAACTTGCTAGTAATCACACACTTCACGCATAAACGACTCCTTCAACCGCGGGCCATAATGGGTCCTAATAAGGTGAAGGTAGCCCTGAACGGGCGTGCAAAGCAGTTGCAGTGAGTGTTGGAGGCGGACAGAGCGGAACCGGTCGCGCCGCACGCCGCCCGACCGGCTGCGATCGCATCCATCAGCTGCGCCCCGTTAGAGCGGCGCGCGCGCGGGGCGACGCGTCGCGGCGGCCGGCGCCGCGGGGGAGACGCGGGAACGGGTCCACGCGCGGCGGCGAACGCGATCACGACGGCAAAAAGGATGCGCAAACTTGTTGAATGTAATGCCCACAAATGCGCAAACATGTGAAAAGGGCTTCCAGTGTTCACAGTAGTAATTGTGGTTTCAATTATAGAGGTGTGTGTGTGTGTGTGTGTGTGTGTGTGAGAGAGAGAGAGAGAGAGAGAAAGAGGAGAGAGGGAGAGAGGGAGAGGGGGAGAGAGGGAGAGAGGAAGAGAGGGAAAGAGAGAGAAAGAGAGAAAGAGTCAGAAAGAGAGAGAGAGAAAGAGAGAAAGAGAGAGAAAGAGAGAAAGAGACAGAAAGAGAGAGAGAGAGAAAGAGAGAAAGAGAGAGAGAGAAAGAGAGAGAGAGAGTAGTCGAAAATCTACCACCGACAAGTCTCGAGATATAGTACCTCCCTGTCAAAGTTGCTGCAGACGGGTCCATGCGTGGCTGCGGGCCTGATGACGACGGCGAAAGGACGCACAAACGTGGTAAATGACACACAAATGTGAAAAGGGTCATCTGTGTTCACAGTAGTAATTGTGGTTTCAATTGTAGGCGTGTGTGTGTGTGTGTGTGTGTGTGTGTGTGTCTGCGTGTGAAAGTAAGGAATGAGGATAGATCAAGGAAGAGGAAGAAAAGATTCCGCGCGGTCCTTGGCCCGATCGTTAGGGTACTACTCCGGCATTTGCTTCGGAGCAACCACGGAAAAGGATCAGAGGCGCCGGCAGCTAGAATTATTCTCAATGTGGCTCAATTTGACCTAGCTATGAAGATACAGTCGAAAATCTACCACCGACAACACTCGAAATATAGTACCTCCCTGTCAAAGTTGCTGCAGACGGGTCCATGCGTGGCTGCGGACGCGATGACGATGGCGAAAGGACGCACAAACGTGGTAAATGTAATACACACATATGCGCAAACATTTACAAAGGATTTTATGTGTTTAAAATAATAATTTTTATTTCAATTTAAAAAAATGTAATGTCTCTTCTATCGAAACACGAAACGTTACAAACCGGCTGGGCTTAGCTCAGTGCCAGCATTGTCGCTGTTTCTACAACAACACCGACAGGGAGGTACTATGTTCGAGTACCGACGGTGGTGGATTTTGGCCTAGCTACATAGCTTGGTCGAATTGAGCCGGTCTGGAGGAGAATTCTAGCGGCCGGCTGCTATGATCGGTAGTTTCCCGTGGTATCTCTAAGGCGAATGCCAGAATGATATCCTAATAAACAGGTCATGGACCGCGCGAAATCTTTTCTTTCTCTTCCTTATCCTATCCTCACTACTTACTTTCTCACACAGACTTCTCATGCGTTACATTCACACATGTCAGAAGGAACTCTCAGATTTGATCACTCTCTGTGCCTGGACCGCTATGGCCGAGAACGCTAGTTTCGACTCTGCCATTTTCGAAAACGAACTATACCAATATTAGACCTGTTATCGCTGAGTGCCCTCCGCGTCGGCGGACGAAAAGACAACGCCGGAAACGAAAACTGGAGAAGTCATAGAATTTGTCCCCATCGTTTATCGACCAAGAGTTTCTATTAAACATCTTCAACTCTTTATTTATAAGGAGAATTAAAAAAGAAACGAGCTGGAGGCCTAGAAACAAAAACCAATACCTATGTCAAAAGTGTTGGCCCCGGCTTTTGAGGCATTTGTCTCTCTACGACACAAGGCGGTGAAAGGCTGTCTAATTAATTTCTCTGAGCTGCGTTGTGAACAAGTTCCACACGTACTGTTATTTGATATTCTTAAATTAATATTTCGGTTCTACTATTAGGTAACCGAAAAATTGAGAAAATGCAAAAAAAGTCCTTTGGGCGCTATAGATGGCTGTTGGCATAAGTATGTGGCAAGTTTGAATAGCTAGCCTAGACCAAAGAAAAAAGAAAACAGATACGAGAAAGTCAGTGACATTCTGTAGCACCACTAGTTTCTCACTTGCTTACGTTCTGTGATGAATGAGAACAATTAATATCTTAAATAGCAGTCAGTTTGCATAATTTTAGTTTACGCGTTTTACATTCTGTTTACACTCACAGCTATCCCTAAAACACATTATTAGATTTGCTCAATTATTGTTATTTCCCTCTTTGGCATTCTTCTATGAGACATCTATTGCACTTTTCTCCACAAAATTCACATTTGCCCTGTTCATTGCAAATTGTGGTAAAAGGAAAGACAAAATGAGCAGCGTATGAAAATATCCGCCCAGAACAAACCATCGTACATGAAAAATAGATGAAGATGGAAATGAGAGAGAAAGTTATGAAAACTCGAGAAAGTGACACCATTGGCCACGTTGTTTGCGTGGTGGACAAGATGATAGCGGCAGTTAACACTGACCAACGACAATGTATTGATTTTATTTGTTTCGAAAGGACAGTCAAAAAAGAAATAAATATTAGGGAGACGTTTCTCAAACGATATCGAATATCGGTTTAGATTAGGGATAAGCAACGTATTTTTCATTGCGTTGGATGGCTAATGGGTTCAAAATTGCATATTTGAGTGTATATAGTATATACAGTGAAAAGCAGATATGAAAAATTGTGATGAACGTTAACTTGTGAGAAAAGTCAGGAGTTGGTATGTTTTTTTTCTAGGAATATATAATTATTCATATAATTCACATTCAAAATTAATCTATGTAATACAAATGAAAGCATGGAAGACTAAATGTGGAAACAGTAACTCAAACTCTCAAACATGAATGATAAATGTGGAGGAACGAATTCTTTAATATTGATACACGAATAAACAAGTTC
>BLKR01003578.1:0-126146 GCA_011170035.1 Teleogryllus occipitalis | reverse complement strand
AAAACTTTTGTTCGTATGATTTTTTAAATGTCAATGCTATAACTAATTCCTGTTTTATAGTTTAATTAGATGGGTCTTCGTTGCTCGATAATTGTTTTAATGCCTTTCACGCTGAACCAGCTTTTTAGACTTGACGTTTTATTAACTTTCCGATGTTTATTTGCTTTATGTTATTAGAAGTATTATGGAGATAAAGTTTTTAATGTCAATTATAGAATTCTTGTGAAGCATGTGGTCATAACCTCAAACGTAATATCTATGAAGAATTAAATTTCTCTATAATAAAGAAATTTTGCACTGATTGTCTTTAATTCCACCTGGATGCCTCTCACTGTGAATAATAACAATAATAATATTGAATAATAATAACAATAATAATTATGATAATAATAAGTAAATAATAATAATAATAATAATAATAATAATAATAATAATAATAATAATAATAATAATAACAACAACAACAACTCCGTTTAAACTGCCAAAACGTAAGCCAAAAGTATATTCTGCTCATGTATTGGATTGATTGATTGATTGATTTTTTCGTGTTTCCGGGCGCGTCAACTACTGTGGTCATTAGTCCCGTTAGAGTAGTGTATGTTTTTTCGGGAGATGGCGGTGATCTTCCCCCGCTGGATGACGAGATTCGGGGCCGACCTACCGTCGGCTAGTGGGGTTTCCCCCTAACCAAGACTCTCCCACCAGCGGGTCACCGCCCCAGACGGGACAAGCTGTAAGCTCCCGACCGGTCTCCCGGAATATGTGGTTGTGTAGTGCATGTTAGTGTAAGTGTGTGTGTAAGGGGAGAGGATAGGACAAGGAAGAGGAAGGACACGGAAGAGGAAGGCATTCGCCTGGTGTCGATCGGAGAAACCACGGAAAACTACCGATCAGAGCAGCCGGCCGCTAGATTTCTCCTCCAGACAGCGACTGAATTCGACCTAGCTGCAAAGCTAGTGTCGAAAATTCTGCCGCCGTGGGGAGTGGGAACCTAGGACCTCCCGGTGAGAGGCGCTGCAGTGACATCAGTTGATGCGCTGAGCTACCGCTACCGGTACACATGTATAGGACAAAACACGTGTGTTATTATCCAGCAAATTTAAGTAAATGTTTATGGAACTAGCTAAACGTGGTGCCTCCCATCAATTTTAAACATATTAAATAGCCCTGACATTCTCTTGCACAGAATGTTACATGATGTGTGGATTAAAATACTTTAAAAAAATTAAATTACAAAATTAGGATTGATTAACGTCATTCGGTTGAATTAAGGCGTAACGATTAATATAAATACTGGGAAGAGAAGGTAGTAATTGTCGGCGTTTCACCGATGCAGTGAGTTGCATTGAAACAATTATAAATATCTATTACACTAATTATGTTGCCGTTGCTGAATGCTATTCCTTTAGATAATTTAACACCTACTTCATTATCAATTTAATATATTATTTATTATATTTACTGAAATTATACAACTGCGATCGTTCCCTTTCTAATGGTCACAATTTTCTTCACACATCAAACAACACTCTCTTTCTTCTTTGTCTCCCCTTAAAACATATTTTACCAATTCTTGACAACATTCAGCTCACAATAGGGGAAGAGATAGGAATATGAGATAGCAAGGTTTCCGCCTCTGTAGAGTGTTGACATTTGTCGAGTGACAAGAGAACAACGTAGTCTAGCATCATCATTGCATTTCCTCAACGGTCGGACACTTCAGTCTTCGAAGTTTCCCGAGATGAACATTTGCGTTTAGTAGTGCTGTGAAAAGTTATTGGAGCTCTGCACTGAAGAGCAATTTTCTTCGGCGTATCTTGTGATTTTCCAACAGTAGGAGATAAGTTGACATTCACATATTTTCACGCAGTTTTTTAATATCACTGAGAGTTTGAAATAAAATGCAATGGTCAGTACGATATGTAGGCAAAATCTAAGATGGTGTGGTGATTGTAATACGAGACACTTGATTGGTAGCATTATGTGACCATCTCATATTACTACCAGATTGTTTCAGTGTCAGTAAATTTTCTAACGATTGTATGAGTGAATTGTGGATTCAGTGTATCTTATGTAGAATGTGGGCCCATAGTGATTGTGCCGGACCAGAGAGCGCAGTCTACATTTGTGATTGTTGTAAAACCAAGTGACTTGTAAACATGTATGTCTAGTTATTGTTCATAGTGTACGTCAATAAAGCCGTTTTGTAACTTTTTGTCATAACTCCATTTTTTTTCTATAAAACAATAGTCTCATATCACTACACAAGTTTTCAATTCATCGGTAGTGACGCTATTTAGAACAATTAAATATTAAATAAAACGCTGTTATTTCCGCAACGTTTAATTTAATACAGAACATTTTATATTAAACATAGTAAGAAACCGCAATTCACTTTTTTAATTACGGTTATTCTGGCATCTTGTAGGTCCCAAACCAAATGGGTTTATTCCCGTACTCATGACTACAAAACTACCAAAAACACGTGTTTCTGTAGAACACTTTCAGAATCTCCTTGAGAGAACAGGCAAAGAATTGTGCCAATCAATTTGTCTTGTCAAACGGAATCGACTGAGCTATTGATCACCTCAGATGGTGCCTTAAGTCACCCAAAAACGCGTTTTTGTAGCCTAAAATAGCCACCCATTTATGGAGAAATCTCATAAAATTCTCTGGAATTATCCGCAAAATAATGATCAGTTCCCCTCACGAGACGAAGGTGCGCCCAATGACATCTCATTTGTCTCCTGGTGGAAGATGTGTTTTTGGCGCGCTGGAAGATGTCTAACTGCGTGACGGGCGCAAGTTAGTCGACTACTGTTGCGGCGGTGTCCGCTACGTCGAAAGGCGCGCCAGAAAGTTGGCGCGGCGTGACGTCGGCGACGCGTACCGGAGCAGCAGAGCAACGAGGGAGCTGGCCAACCAGGAGCGGGCAGCCGGCGCGCGAAGCCTCTACCAGGGAGTGAGGCTACGGCGCGCGTCCCTATATAGTCGGCAGCCGGCGATGGAATAGGGTGAACTAAGTGATGGATGAATGAGAGTTGTTAGTGTGATAGTGATCGACCTGGCAGTGAGATTCTGGTTTTTGTATTGGGACATTGTGACCCGGCTGGATATTGGACATCTTTTGTATTAACGGAACTTTGGTTGTAAGTCGAATTGACTAAAAAATAAACAAAAACTTTGTTGGTTAACTTGGTATTTTCAATACATAACTACCACATAAGGTTTTAATATTGTATATAAGTATCATGCAAAATATCAAAAATAATTTCAGTGGTAGTTTATGGTGTATGTGAAATGTGGAAAATAGTGAAGGTGTATCTGCGTGGGATTAGGGAACGTCAATATAGAAAGACCTGAAATGGCGATCCCTTTGTCATCCATGTTAGTAGGGATTGCAGTGCTAGCTGACGTGACGTGTGTGATGAAGAAAACGTTAGAAAGATTTGTCATACTAAATTGAAGCGAAAATCGAATTACCTGCAGTCTGTTAGAACGAAGAACATCAGTCACGTCTTGCTGAAGCCAAAAACGAACTTACAATCGACACTTTACATGTATTGTGAAGTTTATTTTACAGTAGTGTTTTTGTTTGAACTTTCTGCTTGCATCTTGTTTTTTATGACTATGCATCTTTAAAATCGCTTTAATCCATACTTGTAAAATTCATTCGCCAAGCTATATATATATATATATATATATATATATATATATATATATATATATATATATATATCGAAAAATAAATCATTTCTAGAAATACGATTTTTAAATTCGTATTTCTAGAAATGATTTATTTTTCGATAAATTACTAGATAACTCTGTCCTTTTAGTAGTATGGGTAGTGCCATCGAGGTGGATATACAGCCCGAGAGAATTCTTATTGTGAAGTGCGAACTACAACTGCTACCTCAGAGTGTTAAGTGAGTCAAACAAGTGACCCCGTGCAACTACAATAACTTACAGACGCCGCGAACGAGTCCATCATACAAAACTCCAGTGCGGAACATTAGAGCCAACCTCAGTATGATAGCAATAGATAATTCAGTTAGAACATTAGAGCCAATCTCAGTCAGAAAGATGTACAATGCAGTCAGTCGTATAATCCAAATGAAGTATCAAATCAAAATGCTCAGACCCTCCCACCGTAAGTACCCAGTCCGATCCAGTAATGTGAACAAATGTACTACATAAAGTTCGATCGTTTTATGGAATACATACATTGTAAAGGAATCTTCTCGTTATGTGGTTTTACACCTACCCTCAATCGATGTCATACAAAAAGCATTCTTCACTTATCGAAAACATTAAAAAGTTTACAAAATACTTCTGAAAAAAAGTTCCTATAAATGAAATTAAAATATTATTTACAACCATAGAAGTCTACCGAACTACTCCATACTACTCAGAAAAGAAAAATCCTACTGAAATGTCTCAAGACAAGAACTGTTGCCACTGCCATGTCTCCTACGGTTTGAGTTTCGGAGGTAGCGACATTTCGACACTAGTTTGATAGCTAATTCATCTGGTTCCTGAAGGAGATCAAATTTTGCTGCTGTCTGGAGGAGAATTCAAGCGGCCAGCTACTTCGATCAGTTGTTTTGCAGGGTTTCTCCGATCTTTAGCAGGCGAATGCTGGAGCAGTACGTCAACTGACCATTGTCCGCGCGCGACCCTTCCTTCATCTTCATTATTCCCTCCTGTCTCTCACACAAACACACTTTCATCGGCACTACAATATCACTCATGCTGGAAGACAAAGCGGAAGCTTCGGATTCTCTCAGCTAGGGTGGTGTCCCGTTGGTGGTGATGGTCGGCAATGTACAGTTCGCGTCCGGACTCCATGCACCAGTGGGGAAGACCATCGCCACCTCTCGGGTTATAACATGCACTAAATGTGCGAAATTAATGACCATAGTCGTTGAGGCGTTCGGAAACACGAAATATTCAATCATGCAATCAGATGAGTTAAATATTCGTGAGAGCGCGTGAAGAAAAACCATACATTGAAGTTGAAGATCAATTCATCGAATGAAGAAAGTGTCTAAATGAAGAAATACAGAAATATTTATGGCATAGGAATCACAATATATGAAGATGTGAAGACGAAAGCGAAGTTCTTGTAAGAAATAGAAAACAAATACAAAAAGCTGTAGCTTAAGATATAATTTTTTTTCTTAGAATGATATCGAACACTTAAAACTCCTAAAAACCCTGTTTTAGAAGATGTGTTAAATCACGAGGGATATCTTTTGAACAACAATTTTGAGGTTTCTTCAATATTTTACGTAAGCAAATGAAGTTACAAACAGCACGGAACAGTTGATGGTAATTTCACTGTAGCAGGACTCTTTGTTGCCACAATTTGGAACATTGCGAATTAGACGTTGTGGGCAGGGTGCACAAACCCTAATACCAAAGACCACTTTATCAGAATGTTGCTTTGCGCAATATGTCATCAACTTAAGCGATAGCGAGGGGTAATGGCAGTATCACGATAACAGCAACAGAAAAGCAAAGAAAGCATACAATACTTCCTGGATTTCCTTCGTGAAAGCAAAGTGATCGCAAAAAGGCAGCGGCGATTAAAGGCTAAAGAAGCGGCTGCTCATCGGCTGACCGCCCGCGCATTCAGCCATTCGCTCCGCTGACACGCGGCAGTAACGAGCGAGCGCCCCTGACACGGATTGGACGGCGACGACGGCTGTGGTGGCAGCGGTGATGGGGCCACGGCGGTGGCGGCGGCAGGGACGGCGGCGGCAGCGGGGCAAGGTGTGGACAGGGGCGGTAGCGGCAGGAGCGGGGGCGTTCACGGATAGATGGATTGTTAGTGACTACGCGCGTTAACCACTGACTAGTGCGCGCCAACGTCAACTAGTGCTACGCAACAACTACTGACCAGTGCACGTCAACTACTACGGTCATTAGACCCGTCTTTCCCCGCTGGATGGACAGATCCGGCGGCGACCTACCGTCGGCTAACGGAGTTTTCCCCAACCAGGTATCTCCCACCAGCTGGGCACCACCCCAGCCGGGACAAGTTCTAAGTCCCCTACCGGACTCCCGGCATGTGTGGTAGTGTAGTGAATGTTAGTGTAAGTGTATGTGTGTGTGTAAGGGGTGAGGATAGGACAAGGAAGAGGAAGGAACGATCGCGCGTGATCCGTGGCCTGTTTTTAGGGCACTGCTTCGGCATTCGCCAGGTGTTGATCGGAGAAACGACGGAAAACTACCGATCAATGCAGCCGGCCGCTTTGCGAAACAGCGACTGAATTCGACTTGGCTGAAAAGCTAGTGTCAAAAATCCTGCCGCGCCGTCAGAACTCGAACCTAGGTCCTCCCGGTCAGAGACGCTGCAGTGATATCAGTTGAATAACAAATGTCTCGGCTGAGGAAGTTTCCTGAGCCACCGCTCCCGGTGCGTTCATGGTGTTGGTGGCGGGGGTGGTGCATGGAGTGCATGGCGGGGATGGGGTTGGTGGTGGAGGCATGGAGGGTGGGAAGGGCAGTGGTGGACCGGTAGCGCTAGCTCAGTGCATCAACGGATGTCACTGCAGCGCCTCTAACCGGGAGGTCCTAGGTTCGAGTCCTGACAGCGACAGGATTTTCGACACTAGCTTTTCAGCTAGGTCGAATTCAGTCGCTGTCTGGAGGAGAATTCTAGCGGCCGGCTGCTCTGATCGGTAGTTTTCCGTGGTTTCTCCGATCAACACCAGGCGAATGCCGGAGCAGTACCCTAACAAACGGGCCACGGACCGCGCGCGATCTGTCCTTCCTCTTCCTTGTCCTATCCTCTCCCCCTTACACACACTTACACTAACATGCACCACTACCATATATTCCGGAGACCGGTCGGGAGCCTAAAGCTTATCCTGACTTGGGCGGGTGGCCCGTTGGTGGGAGAGTCCTGGTTAGGGGAAGCTCCACTAGCCGACGGTGGTCGGCGCCGATTCACCATCCAGCGGGGGAAGATCACCGCCATCTCTCGAGAGAAAAAACATGCACTATACTAACGGGACTAATGACCGAAGCAGTTGACGCGCCCGGAAACACGAAAAAATCAATCAATCAATCAAGCAGTGGTGGAGGCGGTGGCAGTGGCGGCGGTACGGAGGGTGGCAGGGGCGCGTGGCGGCAGCAGGGGAGGTGGCGGACACGGTGGTAGACGCTGAGGTGATGGTGGTGTCAAGGGTGGGGTGGGGGTGCGGACCTCACGCGGATAGTGGCGACGGCGGCGGTGTCTGCCGCCCAGGGCGTGACTCAGCAGGCGCCGCCCACCCGCCGTTCCACCCTCCCCCTCCGCCCACCTTCATTTGTTGCAGCTCACCGTCCCTGCCCGCTCACCCGGTGTCGTCCTTCTTGTACCTCGTTTTCACCTTCACTCTCATCAACGGGGCCTCCTGCCCATTTTTAATTGTCAGCCTTTCCTCACGCTTCCTTCGCTCATTTGACTGCCATCTCCATCGCTCTACTTTTGTTGCCTATACATTCATACTTCCTGAATTCGCATCTGCTGCCATCTTGACTGATGCACTTTGTGTACTACCTTCTGTAGTCTTTCTCATGGGCATCGAAACTCTTAACAGGTCCCACAATTTCACGTCTCTCAACTACGAAAATATGGCTTTCGTGCTTCAGTCGCTTACTGGTAAGTGATTCAGAATCACTTACTTCGCCAGCGGGCAGTGATCTGAGAAAATTCGATGGATGTAGGGAACTCTACGAATAGGTGAATTAATTTAACATTGTAGAACAAATGACGCCAAATGAATAATTCAAAGCAATACGACTAGATTTATCAAGGCGTGCGACCTAGTAGTTTCAGTAAAATATTTTGCTGATGAATAATTGAGATATTTCTGGTTTTAGTTTTGTAAACTTTATGGATTAAGAAGTGTAATCTTTAACTAAAGACGGAAATATTTGTTTTTTTCTTTAAGTTCAAGATGACAGATTAGGAGAGAAAAAATGCAGTTACTTCAACTTTATTTTATTTCTTAGAAATAGAATAATGAAACAGTTATTAAACAAATGAACTCGTAGAACATTTTCATCAGTGATCGTTATAGCATAAAGCGTTGGTACAAGAAAGGAAAAGATTGAAAATACAAGGACATTTTGAAACTAATTCTGAAATTCTCCGTAATTTTTTTGTAATAAAAATTATGATTTTTATGTATCAGCATCAAAATTTACTAATAAGGCAGTTGTAAGATATTCAAGAAATTTATTCCAAACATCAGAATGTAATTTTTTAAATCAATTAATCGGTATTCGAAATTGATACCCGTACCCCTTTCAGTTAGGATAACTTACGATTATGTTTTACCACCCACTGAGCGGGCAATTTCAGATTACAACGTGAGGTCAGTCATTGCAACTTTCAATTTTATGATTTATACTAGTACTTCCGTGCGATTTCTCCTTTCTCACACCAATGTTTAGAATTAACCCAAAATTAAAACAATCCCCCAAATAACTAGGAAAATTGTAGCACTGAACAATACCAACGGTATGACATCAGAAATTGTAATTGGATTTACATTTCGAACATTTGCATCGAATATATCAACGCCGGTATGGATGCCTAATTATGTAACAACGCTCTCAAATATTCGAATACCTTAATAGAACTCTATGCGATACCTCATCTCTAAAGAGGTTCCCATTACAAGCCATAGATTAACAGGTATCATTCAGATCTACCGTCATTCAATTCCAGTCAGACTTTAATTTAGGTGGAGGTATTCGGCCTTATCTCACCGCATGAAAAAGGCATTTTAACGAAGTTGTTGTAGTGTAGAGCAACACTGCATGCTGTCTTACAATTTATCTGGTTGAACTGCTGAGTTAAATAAGGCAAGTTCAAAACGAAATATGTTAATAGAAATCCCGACTGTAAGATCAGGTTCGAAGGCGGCGGAGATTAGATTTAAACTCCGCTGATAAAACACGACACACCTACGCACGTTCTCATGGCGTCCTACTTCAATGGGTAATGGGTGCAACGAGAAGATTTATTACCTCACACGTGAGGGCCACGCCGCTACTGCAAGTCAAATCGGGTGCAAACAAAAGTTCACAAGTGACGAATGAGGTGTAGCGCAACTTGGGGCGACATAACTTATGCTACTGAGAATTAATTATTTATATTTCTTCATAATATATTAATATTATACATATGTCCCAAAATAACTATTACAAACGTGTAAGACATACAGAGGGGTCGAAATTTTTCATTCTGCCAATGGACATTAGCAGGAAATTGTCATAATAGAATTGTGATAATTTCCCGTTGGATGTTATCTCGCATTTACTCATATATATATATATATATATATATATATATATATATATATATATATATATATATATATATATACTATATATATAAAGTTAATGTCACATCTGCTTTCGATTTCACAAAACAAATTTTTACTAGAAATAATTGTCAAATTACACAAATAATGTCCAAACCAACAAAATAATTTCAAACTAGCCATGTCACATCGACTAATGTCACATCGACTACAAGTGTTATCTCTGGTAAGTACAGCGAATGGAAGTATAGTTTAATATCTAGGATTACCGGCAAATTTTTATACAGGTGTTAAGTATAATAGTACATCACAGCAGAGTGCATACATCTACTACTATTATTTCTCTCATAAACTTAAATCATGTTACAAATTCAGTCCAACCGTACGTGAGAAATTACATATTTTAGTCACTAACAAGTTCGACGCTTCATTTTTAATTAAATTTAATTAAAATTAATTTAATTAAACAAGTAGGCAACAATTTTTTTTCGTTACCAAGTGAAACAAATCACAGATTGTAATAATTGTGGATATCATGTTTACACTTAAATCGTGCGCGATTAAGATATTATAAAGTAAGATGCATTGCAACAGAGTTGACTAATCAGGAGTTGCAGTTGTAATGCAAGTTCTGTCACCCATAGCATGCTCTGACGTAGCCTTGGGAGAATCTCCTGTGTCGCCCACCCTGGGATTTTACCCAACGCGACGCAACGCAACGCGACGCGACGCGACGCGACTCGACGCGACGCGACGCGACGCGACGCGACGCGACGCGACGCGACGCGACGCGACGCGACGCGACGCGACGCGACGCGACGCGACGCGACGCGAAATGAGCACCGCTGCCTGGCTGTGACACAAAGAAACTCCGAACATGGAAACGCTGGAGAGCTCTTTTCATCGTCACTTTTCACTTACAAAGTACACATTATCTTACGTAATTTTAGTTATTCAAAAAATAATGAAAGGTTCCGGCATGCAACATTTCGTGAGTGCTCTGATACATGAGTGTCCGGAAATGCCAACTTCTAAAAACAAATTGAGAAACGAAAGACACACATTCAAATCATTAGTAAAAAAAAAAGTTACCCGTGAATGTGATTCAAAACCATATTTTACAACTCTTTCCGCTAAATATGTATGAAAATAATTGGGGAAATTGAAATGTAGAATCTCATAGTTTTATATAATTTTATTTTTACACAACAATGTAACTATTGAAGTTTTCATTTAATACACAAAAAGCAAGCGATTTTATCCTGTTTAAAATACACAAATATTTGAATGCATTATTTAATGCATTCTTGAGTCATAAATTCTAAGTAGTTTAACTCAGAAAAATCTGATTTAAAGCAAATAGTATTCATTAAAAGTGGAATAATGGTAGAAAGACAACGGTACAAAATATCATTAACTTAAGAACATGTTACATCGTTAGATGTTTTAATAAAGGAACCAAACTCGTTTTCTTGCTGTGCAATAGTACCCTTTATAAAAAAACGTCAAAGATAAAACGAAAGTTAATCTCATTCAAATAAAAGTGTCGTTAGGCGGCAATTGAACTGTAAAAAGAAGTGCAAATATTACATGTTGTAGTGTTTCATGAAGTTTAATTAGCTGGAACTCTATCAGTATGCCATAAAAAAATAACAAAATAGAGGATCATGATTCAGATTTGATCGAGGACACGATTGCAGTACCCACGAACACGAAACTTAATTGATAGTCGCCGTAGCCCTTGTGTGGTGCTCGTGTACCTCATATTGAGAACTCACGGAGCGCGTGACAAGACGTGTGAGTCGCTCAGCGGGAAGTTGATGCGAGTGCAAAGATGGCGGGCACGGGTCACTGCGTGGGGCAAAGGCGGCGGAAAAACAAGGTACAAAGAGGGATTTTATTATTAAATATTTAGTCAGATCATTCATGCAAGTTAATTAGGAGCTGGCTGTGGATCATCTTTACAATTCTATTATTAGCCCTTTTTTCGTATATTACCAACTAAATATTATAGATCTGCAAGATCGTGTTTTAAGATTAAAACGTAGGTCATTATTTCAGTGACAAGAAAAACTTTTCGTTCAAATTCAATTAAACACACCAAATATCAGTGAAAGTAGCACTTGTCGTTTCAAAAGTTGCTAAGTAATTGAATTTTTTGGCGAAGCAAATAAAAAATTATTTTTGGTCTAGCTGATCTGCTCACATTTTCCACGTATGATGAATGAGATAGAGCGTTGAGAGAAATTTTGGAAATAGGCATACTTTAATAAGGTGATTTGATGAAGAAAAGTGCATTAACTGATAAGTGCATTACTTTGCTCGAAAGTACAACCAGGAAGAAAATACGTGGTTACAGCGACTAAAGTCCGAGGTATGGCTAATGTTAGGAGTAGTCGGTTAAAATTGGCACATAAAAAAGTGTTGCCTTTTAAAAGGTTTTAAGTGTGAATGTTGCAAAAACCGCATCGCGAACTCAGAAATGTGCAGCGAAATAGAGTTATTGTGAGGTTAAGTTTGGTTGTGTCATGTAAACAAAAACGCTGGACTGACACAATGGAACTCGAATAATAGACATGTTGTCTCTATCAGACGTACCCCCAGCAGCCTGTTCCTTTTTTATTACCCTTCTGCATTACTAATTTACAATGCACACAGAAATTGAAAAAAACCTTGCGGCCTCCTGTCATGACCCGTGTGAATGGTTTCGAAGAACTTTGCCAAGAACTCGACAAAAATACAAAAACATCTATATTATTAATTTATAAAGAGCGCAGAAATAGAAAGAAAACTATGAAGCCTCCGGCCGTGCGAGAGGCCTAAGATTTTCTTACTCAGGAACTCGGAATATATACAAAAACATAAAAAGTTTCCATTTTGATTGAAATATTCCAAATAATTTCTGTTATTCCGACTATTTACATACTACGTATACGGACTGATTTTTCATACTAAATTCGCACTGCTGACGACACAGTCATATCAACTGCAGCAAGGCTCCAAGGAAGAGGCTGCTTTCCATTTACTACTCATGTTACGCTTTATGGGATAGCTGCTTTCTTGACTGTGTATGTATTACGTTATTGCAGTATCCGTGAAGTCTGTTTTTGTGAAAATATTTAATTTATTGTAGTGTTGTAAGGGAGTATTTTATTTGAACTTATGGAGTGTGCGTGCTACGTTTTGGAAAATAATTTTGTGAGGTTTTGTGCTGGCCACATGTAAACAAAAACGCTGGACTGACACAATGGAACTCGAATAATAGACATGTCTCTATCAGACGTACCCCCAGCAGCCTGTTCCTTTTTTATTACCTCAATACCGTAACGTATATTTACTTCACCTTTGCGAGCCACCTCTCTAATGTGCAATTCATCCAGTTTAATTCTGAAGTAAGCCTCAAAGCTGATCCTATTTCTGGCATTATCCACATATTTTGGGTAAACTGAATATTAACCGGCTGATTCGCGAAATTGGCAGATTCGGGTATTAGCGGTAGCAGATTATGTACTACAGCTATTGAAGATGCGCACCAATCCGCTTCCCACCAATTAAAGAAAATACGTTGTCAACTCGAAGGAGCGCGTCTTGACTTTTTGAAAGCAAGAACGTAGGACGTTTTAAAAGCAAGTACGTGGAACTGTTCGACAGCAAGTACGTAGGACTTTTTAAAAAAGTACGTGGGACTTTTCGAAAGCACGTTCGCAGGACTTTTCGAAACCGAGTATGTGCGACTTTTCAAAAGAAAGGCCATGGAACTTTTCAACAGCAAGTAGTAGAACTTTCCGAAAGCAAGTACGTGTGACTTTCTGAAAGCAAGTACGTCGTGGAACGTTTCAACAGCAAGTACGTAGGCCTTTCCGAATGCAAGTACGTAGGACTTTTCAGCAGAAGGTAGAAGAACTTCCCAAAAGCAAGTACGTGGGACTTTTCAACAGCAAGTAGTACAACTTTCCGAAAACAAGTAAGTGGGACTTTTCAACAGCAAGTACTAGAACTTACCAAAAGCAAGTACGTAGGCCTTTCCGAAAGCAAGTACGTAGGTCTTTCCGAAAGCAAGTACGCAGGCCTTTCCGAAAGCAAGTACGCAGGCCATTTGGAAAGCAAGTACGTAGGTCTTTCCGAAAGCAAGTACATAGGTCTTTCCGAAAGCAAGTACGTAGGCCTTTCCGAAAGCAAGTACGTAGGTCTTTCCGAAAGCAAGTACGTAGGCCTTTCCGAAAGCAAGTGCGTAGGCCTTTCCGAAAGCAAGTACGTAGGTCTTTCCGAAAGCAAGTACGTAGGCCTTTCCGAAAGCAAGTTACATAGGTCTTTCCGAAAGCAAGTACGTAGGCCTTTCCGAAAGCAAGTACGTAGGTCTTTCCGAAAGCAAGTACGTAGGCCTTTCCGAAAGCAAGTGCGTAGGCCTTTCCGAAAGCAAGTACGTAGGTCTTTCCGAAAGCAAGTACGTAGGCCTTTCCGAAAGCAAGTACGCAGGCCTTTTGGAAAGCCGCGTGACGTCGGAGCGAAAGGTGGGCCATTGGGCGAGAGGTCGCAGGTGCCACGAGGCATTTTCGGGCGCACGTGGGCGCGCTGGGGAGCATAAACGCCGGCCGGCTGCACGCAGCGCTGGCGATGGGAGGCAGCCAGCCCGACGCGGCGCGGCGCCGCCGACCGTGGCCGCATTGCGCGCTCCGCTGCGCCCCTCGATCCGGAAACAAGCACTAGGCCCGGCGCCTGATATCGGCTGCCATAAAGCACGCCGATCACGCAAGGCGTTGACGACACATCGTTCGACTACCCGCACCGGTAGGACCTTCGCGGAAAACACTTTCAGTTTTATTGTTGTTTTTTTAAGAAAATGTGGTACATTTCCATAAGAATTAACCTGAAAGCACCAAAAAGAGAGAGTTGAAGGACCATTTTAATTTTTGTACGTGGGACTTTTCAACAGCAAGTAGTAGAACTTTCCGAAAGCAAGTACGTAGGACTTTTCAAATGCAAGTAGTACAACGTTCTGAAAGCAAGGTATGCAGACCAAGCCCTGAGGAAGATCACGATAAGATGATCGAAACGTCGGCAACACAGCCTTCAACGCGGCATCACCCGGACAGCCAAGATCAATTTCATGACTAGTCGCGGAAGCCTACGACTTTACTTTCCGAAAGAAAGTAAGTAGGCCTTTACAATATTTGAGGAGCCAGTTAATCACACATTTTAATTAATTATTTTTACATACAGTTTGATTTTTATTTAAATAAAAGGTTCAATAAAAATTATATTCTTTAATTCTTGAATGTAATATTTGCTTTCGTTTCTTCCCAAAATGTGCGTCTTGGTTTGCGTCTGGTGTACTATAATAAACTGCAGGGCAAATATTATTTGAAAGATTTTGTGGACAGTTTTCTTTACACCCTAAGTAAAAACAGAATAAAACTGGAAGAAATTTGTGATGTTACTTATTCTTTTTCCCTACGTTTGTACTCAGAAATCTTAACTTATTTTTTAATAAATTATTTACATGCTAACATGTTTCTGGCCTACATCTGGCGCAAATGGAGTAAAAATATTAGGCATTAATGTGCATTCAAGCGAAAGGATTGAAAAACCTCAAGGAAAGCTCATGTTAGAACTCGAACTGCCCTGTTTTGCCACGAGTTTTAAGTATCCAAGTCAATAAAAAATTAGAATTTTGTCGCTCTTTTTAATAAAAAATTTCTTATTAACTTATTTTTGTAATTACTTTTGAGATTTAGATATTATTCTTTTCAACAAAATATATTCAATTCCACTTAATTACTTTAGATATATTATTTACAGTATTTTTACGCTAGTCATCGTTATCTACCATTTAATCTACGGAAAATGCGCTATGATTTTTTCTTAACATAACTTCTTGTTTCCAGGGAAAGTGAAAAATATAATTATTTTCAAAAACTACTATTCTTGGCATTTATTTCATCATGTATAACACCATATTACTCGTTAACATTCTTATCCTGCTGTCGTTTGTTATCTACTATTTAATCTGCAAAGCATGTGTTATCATTTACCCTTAACATAATTTCTTATTGTTTCCGGGATACTTAAAATTATAATTATTTTCACAACTTGTATTCTTGGCATTTATTTCATCGCTTACAACACTATACTGCATATTAATGTCGGATACATTATGAATGCACGCTATAAATGTAAAACGACCTACTATGCACGTTGATAGTACAAAATGACAACCATCTGTTCTAGAAGTTGTGGTTTTGCCATAGTAAGCCTTCGCGGCTCAACTTCCATGACAGGTGACGTAGATTAAGAATTTACAAGCCGTGAAGCCTTATTGCGGTTACTTTACCTTATGCAAATTTAATACTTGTTTTTCCTCTAAACTCTTGTACAAGTTTCACTCCACAAAATACAAATTTTGGTAATTGTGCAAACTGCTGAATAAAACCACGATATTTCCTAAAATGTTATTGAAATTTTTACGGGTGTTTTATTCTTTAATATCTCGTAAATAGTTAAGTACATTAGTAAATCATTGAAGCCAGTTCATTCGCTAATAAAATTAATTCATATTTATTCAACAGGTTGATTGAAAATTCACTAGTATCTGAAGTGGTTTATGCATTAATAATAATGTTGCCACAAAGTAGGAGTATGAAAAATTTAAATGATAACACTGATGTAAAACCTGCTATCTTTTTGCAAATGTCAAATTATTAATACTGAACGTTTCTCCTCACCTGTATCAAATTTCTGTAAAAGATCGAAGAATATATGTCTGCTATTAGACTCTCCATGACACTAAAAAATGAAAAAAAACAGATATTGTAGTATTCCTGTAGATTTGTCTTTGCTCAGGAAATCAATTGTGTAGAAAGGACTAAGAGTTTTTCTCGTACTCTAGACGTTAATTGGTTATAACTGATATAAACGTTCAAATATCGACCAAAATGTCAGTTTTTCATATCATTTAAATTTTGAATGGAACTTCTGAAGGATTATGGAACGCTGTAAAAAATTCGTTATATGTATAGGGTCGGTTCTCGCCGAGCAATTACATTCTCTGGCGGTATTAGCCCTTCGTGTTTCAAGTTTCCATTTTCCCCTCATATGATGGAAAAACTTCTGATTTTCTGGGCTGTCCGTTGATGTACGCATCAACCAAATATTAAAAGAGCTTTATATTAAAATTCCGTTTGTACAATAATTTTCAATTTTATCCCACGGACACCTTCTGATATCGGAGTTTGTCAAAGAATCCGTTTTCAAATACGAGAGCAATAGAAACAGCAACGACAACAGCAACAGCAATTAGAAAGTTTGTCTGAACAACGGGGCAAGCACAAACTTGAGTTGGTCACAAGACTGAAGCGTCCTTTACCGTGTCTCAGTATATTCAACCAAACTGTGGTTAGATAGGGCGTGATGCTACATTTAGTTGGGCCATGTTTTGTCTGTAGAGGAATGAGATGTCTCTCGCGTCCGACACGCTTCTTCCTCTCAAACTTTTATTTTTTTGTAGAAATTTGCTTTTCATTTCAATAAATACTATGTTTAGTTAGTTTTATTATTTGGGAACAAAGGAATTCTCTCATTTCTAGTCCTCCTCCTACTACTACTATTACTATCACCAAGAATAAAACCTTTCTTGTTGTGCAAATCAGTGTGGAACAGTGGGACACGAGTATTGTTCTCTCTAGGTGCTTAAATGGAAGCAGCATGATCTGAAGTGGTTTCTTATTTCGTCTCCTGCACAAGTTGCACAATTGTGCTTGCACCGTTGCACAGCCGACCTCTTCAATTAGTGAAAGAAATGGTTATGTTTTTCCAGAGCGATCCTGCGAAAGGTTATCTATGAAAAAGTCATTCCGATTCTTTACGTTACAAGAGGTCATGAACTGCTGAGCTATGTTTACCTCCCATTTATGCAAGAAGGCAATTATTAGAATTTACAATCACAGTCCTCACACGTTCTTTTGTGATTTATTTGAGGTGTTTCAAATGTGCACATGAGTTTACAGAGCAACCGGCTTAAGTGACTCAGGGCATGAATTAATGTCACTACAGGGCTTCTGATAGGGAGGTGAAAGGGTTCGAGACTGTGACAGAATTTTCGATACTAGCTAGAGAGCTGGGTCGAATTCATCCCCTGTTTGCAGGAGAATTCTAGCGGACGGCTGCTCTGATCGATAGTTTTTCGTGGTTCCTCCTATCAAAAGCAGACGAATGCCGGAGCGGTTCCCCCAACAAACGGACCGCGCGCAATCTTTTCTTCCTATTCCTTGTTCTACCCTCACCCTTTACTTACACTTACACTTGCATGTATACATGTCGGGAAACCAATCGGGAGCTAAGTGTTTGTCCCGGCTGGGGCGTTGACCCGCTGGTGGGAGATACCCGATAACGAAAGAAAAAAAAATTCGCAATTCGACGTCTAGGTCGGCGGCGGATCTCCTCATCCAGCTTGGGAAAACTACTGCCACCTCCCGCAATAACAATTATGCACTGCTCTTACGGGAGCAATGACTTTAGGAGTTGACGCGGCCGGAAAACATCAATCAACCAAACGTTCTGTGCACATGGTGCGCTACCCCGCAAGTTCTGCGGGGCCTCCGCGTTGCCGCAGAGCTAGGATTGCCAACAATGTTCATGTAAAAGAGAGGACACTTCACAAGCCCCCCTCACAAAAACACACACACACAAACGCACGCTTCCCCGCCCGTCCTACGGGGCCTCCGCGTTGCCTCAGAGGTAGGGTTGCCAACAATGTTCATATAAAAGAGAGGACACTTCACAAGCCCCCCTCACAAAAACACACACAAACGCACGCTTCCCCGCCCGTCCTACGGGGCCTCCGCGTTGCCTCAGAGCTAGGGTTGCCAACAATGTTCATATAAAAGGGAGGACACTTCACAAGCCCCCCCCCCCAACACACACACACAAAACGCATCAACACATTTCTTTTTATAAATAGTGAAAAGATTCGTTCATAAATTCAGATTAATGATTCGTAAAATGCAGATGAAAATGATCTGAGCGTCTCTTCTTTATTTTAGTCGCTAGACAGACATTATCATGCATGCATGTGTCATGTGCGTGTACCAGCTTTCAGAGAAAAGGATATTCATGTTTTATATTCTAAATTAAACAATAAATGATACAACGTAGAGATGTTAGTCATGTGATAAAATAAATGACAACAAATGTTAAAAATTTACTAAAAGGATGACACTTAAAATACAAAGGAGGACGAGAAGACAATTGACTTCAATGCAGGACTGTCCTCCTAAGTGGAGGGCGGTTGGTAACGCTAGGAAAAACCGAGCTTTGCGCGCTCGAGTGCGTCCAAAATCGAAAGGCGGTCGCTGAACAGAGATAGAAGAATCGCTGGCGGAAGATCTTACGATCCCACGCGGATCTACGTGTTCATCACCTTTGAGTTGTCGCTTGAATAACAATATTGTAAAATGGAATAATATATATTTTCAATGCGTTTACCAGACCAATTTTGGATGAAACAAATGACCCAGAAAAATATTCAGTGAAATGTGAATAATGTAATCAATATACAAAGCAAATGTAATACAAAGCATTTGCGCACTACGATATTATGAAATTGAGAATAAACATCAATCAAATATACAAAGTATTTCGTTAGTGAAATATGATTCTTGAATAGAAATTTGTGATTCTTTACTCCACAACACGTCCTGAGCTGCTGTGTCATTGTAAAAGTTTATTACCTTCAATTTACAACAAGCTATTAATTAGGATTTACAATTACAATGTTACATATTCTTTTGTAACATTTCTTATGAGTGTTTCAAGTGTAAAATAATAATTATCTTCGATACATTATCATATAGACGATATAGTCGTGTTATAACATCAATTCTTTACTGGTGACGCACTGGCACGATTCTCGATGTGTAATCGACTGGAACAAAGGTTTTCTAATGCACATGCAAATTAAAGGCCACATGTAATTGAAAGTAACTTCCATTTAAACGTAAGTCGTAAAAAATATAACAAAAACGTGCGTTTGCCATTAGAATACAATGGAAGACTTCTTGACGTAGTCGGAAATGTCTGAAAATCACGAACCAATAAACATATGGTTACGTTGTTAGTCAACCACCCTTTCTAAAGAAGGTGTAGCAATACGCGTTTATCAAGTTAACCATCATATTGAAGAATTTATTTCACAGTGATCACAGTGCATTCATAACTATAAATGTACAAATGAAAGTAGTGTGACATGGTATACACAAATATAATAAACTTGCCATGAATACACGGGAGAGATAGAATACAGAAATATTCATAATTTTCACTGTATAAGCATAAATGCACAGGTTTGAAGCTAGCGATGCACGTTATTTAATAAAAATTTACTACCAACTTCCTTTTCGCCGCTTATCAACAAAAATTGAAAATAAATGGGAGTGTTGTTCGAAGTTCATTGAAATTTCATTACGATTTTATAAACGCTATATTGTTCGTTAGTCCCTTCGTTTCCTGAGAATCATTCATTTACTATCGGGAATTCCATTTATTTATACTTAATATGCCCATGACAAATGATGTTTTATTTTGAAACATTCATCAAACAAATTAACAGGAGCAATTGTAGAATGGTTTCACAGGCAATGCAGAAGGCTTTTTATGTACATGTTATAGGATTGTTGACTGATGACGATATTGTTGAGAGTTATTGTTGATTGTTGAATGTTGAGAGAAAAGTTCCAGTAATTTCTTTCACACCTATGGAGAACATCTTCAGAGGTGGTGCGATCTCAGAGAAACAGATCATTAACCACAATCACCAGCGATCAGCCACCAAGATCTCTTTACCCGAGATAGCGGCGACACTGATTATGCCCACCACGGACGTAAACAAAAGGTTTGAAAATCCTATTTTCATTACATCGCGACCCATTATTCTTGAAGAAATCCTATTGACGCCGATGTACTACACATTTTGTTTTGTATTTTCAGGGTTGGGCAAAATACTTTAAATTTAGTATTTAATTACATCGCCAAAATACTTTGTAAATAAGTATTTAAATACATACTAAAAATATATTAGGTTTTGAACTAATAAATACATACGTATTTAAAATACACAAAATATAGTAAATACAATAATTTTGCACTTTTTTATTGCAACAATATATTGTAATTGTCAATTACAATAAAGTACTAGTTGACAATCATAAATTTCCAAACAATAACTAAAACTTTCAAATATAATAATTATATCAAAAATATGTCTCAAATAAATGGAATGTCCTTTTAAAACCAGTATTTTTCATATTAATCATCAAACAAAAAACCCCTAGTTGGGGAATGTATAAAACCCGCAAAGGAAAACAGTTGCTGACCTGACGCTGATGAACATAAACTAGTCTTGTAATGAATAAACGATTTTTTATTGTCGGATTGTCCAGCATTTTTAATGATTTAGATTTATCATTTAAAAATGAGAATTCATGTTCATCAGCTGCAGGGGCTTTTGTTTTTGTTTCAATGGATTCTTTGAATTCATTAATTATCAGA
Organism: Teleogryllus occipitalis; assembly: GCA_011170035.1. Lineage (NCBI taxonomy): Eukaryota > Metazoa > Arthropoda > Insecta > Orthoptera > Gryllidae > Teleogryllus > Teleogryllus occipitalis. The sequence continues at coordinate 105,282 of BLKR01003578.1, read as the reverse complement.
ATCAAAAATAATCTATCCTCGGTATCTTCTTCATTTGTATTTAAAGTATTTTAAGTATTTGTTTTTTAAAGACACCTATTTTATGTATTTAAATACATCTCTAAAATACATGTCCAAAAAACTCAAAAATATAGTTTTTCAAATACAAAATGTATTTAAAATATGTATTTCAAATACAAGAATTTAAATACTGTTCAATCCTGGGTAATATAAAATATTGGATAAAACGCCCTTCATTAGGGATTTCAATTGACGAAATGATAGAAAAACACAAGATACAGCAATTCAAGAATACTTGTTGAAGAAACACGGTGCATTATGGGTATGTGTTTTTCAGTTTCTACACATGGGCGGAAAAAGGTATAAATTCGATCTAGAATAAAATAGAAGTGTGAGCAGTTTTATGTAAATATCTGTCATTCTTGCTATGCCTCGTAGCCTCTCGTAATGGTCTTTCCTCTTCCCTTCCGTTTGATAAATATTCATGATGAATAACGATATGACAAAGGTCGCATGTATTGTGTTAAGAAATTATGCCTGAATCATTCAAAGGTGTGAATGGATTTTCTTGGCAAGCTGAACATTTTACGGTACCATCCACCAACTTCAATCATGCAGAATCTCTTTTTCTACAAATTTGACAGATGAATCTCATGACAATTTTACGCAATGAGGAAACATTCTTTAGGATTAGGATAGAATAATGGGTATCTGATACAAGACTATACATTCAATATAAGGTTACAATGCAGTTCATGATAACAGGGGTTGAGACCTCGTCGACATCTTGATTAGGCAATATTCAGTTCCCGAAATTGAGAAAATTCACACGTACGCCCTGATTTTATCCCGACTTATATCTCACGCGAGTGCACTTTATAGCTTTGTTATTAAAAAATGAACCATTTCTAAACCTTCCATTCTGCTTGTTTCTTCCTCCTTACAAGTCTTTCCATTCGGATGAAATCTTACCCACGAAATTGTAAATTAAAAGAATGATAGTTTATAACATAATTATAGAAGTTTTGTAATTTTCGTAAAAGAATTGAGTTTTTTCTTACGGTCTACAATGCCCCAGGAGAGTCAAGAACATTTAAAATATCAGATTTATGCAACTCATTCTATATCAAAAGACAAAGCCAGAAAAGGTAATTAAATAAATTCTTATTCTTATTTTTTCTATAGACCAATTCTAGTTCTGGCTCAACATTACTCGCAGTATTATTAGTCGTTCTAGATCATGAGGATTGGATAATTTGGAGATTAGGGATACTCCCGGATCTAAGAATGGGAATAGGGAGGAAAATATCGCGGGCAGTCAGTGAATTACTCTGTAAGGTTCTGCGATGACATCCAGCAGATATTAATTGTGGGAAATTAGGGGATCAACCGATTAGAGCAGTCGCTGCTAGCATTCTTATTCATTCTCACACAGACTCACGCTCGACTGCACTCCCTAACTCGTGTCGTATATCCGCAGTATTACAGGCTCCAAACAAAGACCATCCAATCTACGAAGCTTCAGTTGGGACTAGCGTTGCCAACAATGTTCATGTAAATGGGAGGACACTCGATAAGCGCAAAAACAAACAAAAAAACGCATCAACACATTTGTTTTAATAAATATTTAATTTAGACATCAGATCTATTTCTTAAGTGTGTGTATATATATATATATATATATATATATATATATATATATATATATATATATATATATATATATATATATATATATTGAGTGGATAGGTATAGAATGTTCTTTGCATATTAATGCTTGGTGCCAGATTATATCAAATGCTTGTGATATGTCTAAGAAAATTGCTATTGTATGATTTTTTTTTGAAATGATGAGTATACATTTTCGGAGATACTTAATAATTGGTGTTGCGTTGAAGTACATTTCGTAAAGCCGAATTGTTCTTTTGGTATTAGATTAGTAGAAGCTATATGTTTGGTCAGTCTTTTTAGAATTATCTTTTCAAAGAGTTTTGAGAGAGAGGGTAATAAACTTAATGGCCTGTAACTGCTGAAATTTGCCGTGTTTTTATTCGGTTTAGGAACTGGGATAATAACTGCATGTTTCCAGGTAAAAGGGCAGGGACTTATTCTGAAACAAGAGTTGTATAAGTTATTTATATAAGCTATTGTTGGTGGGGGTAGCTTTTTTAGTATCAAATTATTTATTTTATCGTGACCTGGTGATTTTTTATTTGGCAGTTTTCTAATTATTTGTATTTCTTTTAGAGATATGTAGCGAATTCTATGATGAGGTCCATATACCGTTGTTTTGATGTTGTAGTGATTGTTTTATGTTCGGGATGGGGTTGAGTTGTGTTAGTTGTGAATGTTGAGGCGAAATACGTGGCTAATTCTTCCGCTTTTCCTATTGTTTGGTTTATTGGGAGGATTATGGTTTTTTTGGTAAAGAGCTATATTGAGTTATTTTTGGTGTTCAGCGATTCAATTTTGGAGTGGAATTGGTGGTCACTGAGCTTTTTAATTAATCTTTTGACTATGTTGGTAATTGTGTTGAGTTCGGACTTAATTTCTGGGGTTCTTAAGCTAGCCACAGCCTTCTAGTTTTGTTTTTTATTTTTATGGCATATAGTATTTCCTGCGGAAATATGGTGTCCTTGTTGCTTTTAGGTTGTTTTTGTAGTTTGATTTGTGAAGTTTGTAGAGTGGAATGTATTAGTGTATTTAGGTAAGTTACGGCATTTTCTATTTCAATTGGACTATTTAATATTTTAATTTTGGGGATGGCACTGCTTATGGTGTTCTGAAACTTGTGCCAGTTAATTTTAAGTGTGTTGGGTTTGGGCGTTGGGGAATGAGGTGGAGGCAGCTGATGGGAGGTTATTAGAACTGGTATGTGGTCCGAGTCAAGTTCAAAAACCGGCGTTGAATAAAATTGAGTGCTAGAGTTAGTAATTCCTATGTCGAGAATATCTGGATTTCTGAGTCGGTCGTAAGGGTAATATGTGTGTTCTGTTGTGGGTATTATTTTTAAGATGTTTTGATTTATTATTTTTTCGTGTATTTTTCCGTCTTGGTCGTTTGCTTGGCATCCTCAGTTAGTATTCTTGGCATTAAGGTCTCCTAATACTAGTGTACTTCTCTGAGGTTGAAATAAATTTAGTAGATTAGCATCAACTATTTTTGTTGTAGGGGGTTTGTAGGCTGAATTTATGTTCCAGTCGTGGCTATTTATAATTAGTCTAATTGCTATGGTTTCTAAGCAGAGTGTGTGAGCGGTATTTATCTGGTGGTGCTCGATAGTGGATTTTACTGCGCCGTTGTTCTATGTTCTGTCTGCTCTATATAGTAACTATTCCGGAATATAACGTTTATTTCGTGCTTTGAGATGGGTTTCAGTTATGCATGCTACGTATATTTTGAAGGAGTGCAGGAAATTTATTAATTCGTTTTTTTTTATTTAGGATGCCATTTGCGTTTCAGTTTATGAATGTTAAATTTTTAGGGAGAAGCACGTGCATTATTATTACTTAGAAACGAGGTGACTGAGTTTTGGATTGCTGGAATTACGGTAGGGATCAATGAGTTTATGAAGTTTACGATACATTATGATATTGTATTAATGATTGTATTTATGAGGGAGTTGTCTGATAGGGAGGCTTGATGATAATTTCTTGAGTGGGTGTTTGATTGGTTTGAGGATATATTTTGGTTATGGTTTTTGTTATTGTTTGAAGAGAAGTTTTGGAGTGGTAGGGTTTTTGGTAAGTTTGGGAAGTGAGCTAGTGAATCATTTGAGTGGGAAGGTGTTGAATTCTGTTGGTGACTATTTCTATTTCTGAAGGTTGAAGTGGAGGTTTTCTTTTCATTCATTTCTCTGAAATAAAGACAGTTATTATTTCTAATATCCCCACAATGGTTTCCCTTGCAGTTAGCACAAATAGGAGTTTGAAGTTTTTGAGGGCAAGTTACAGAGTAATGGTTTCCTGAACAGAAGGCACAGTTAATCACATGGTTGCAGTTATTTTTTGAGTGTCCGAAATCTAAGCATCTTTGACATTGTAGGGGGCCATTGGGTCTTCATCTTCTTTCAGTTGTCACTCGGTGGTTGCATATTTGTTTAATGGTTAATATAGTTTCTAGAGGTTCGTTTCCACTAAATTCAGCTGCTACAACTGGGATGGGATTGTTGTCTTTTTGTAAAAGAGTAACTTTTATTATGGATGGATGGCGTTGAGTGAGGTCTTGAAGTAATTCAGGTTCTGAAATTGATTGGTTAATGTTTTTGAATACCACTGAGGATTTTTTGTTGGTGAGATCTTTATAAGAATGAAAACTTCTTTGGGTCTGTATTAGGTATTTCACAATGTTTCTGAAGTCGGTTATTGATTTTGAAACTACTTTCACTTTGTTATTTTTGTTTTCGGCAACGAAATTTGAGGTCACTCTAGTTTTTAGTTCTTTTATGAATTCGTTGAGGTTTGTGATATTGGCTACAAATATTGGAGAAATTTTGATAGTGTTTTGTGTTTGCTCACTGATATTTTCTTTTAGGTAATTGAATCTATTATGTTCGTCTTTAGACGTTGTGTTACTTAATTCACTGAATCTGTTTCGTGCTGGTAAATTGTACACGTAGTCTGGATGTTGTTTTTGGCCAGATGATGCACTATCGTGAGCGGTACCCGCACTCTTTCTTTTTGGGTCTTGAAAATTTGAATTGTCACCCACTGACCTTTTTCGCTGTATTCCGTTGCCTGTTGACTGGTGAGCCCGTCTGGTGCTGTTGCCGTGTTGAAGGCAGCAGCGTGGCCGCCGACCTCGCTGCTATTTGGGTCGGGAGCTGCCAATGGCGGCGCGTCCATGGCATCGCCGTCTGCCACGATGTGATGTAATGAAGGAACTGTTCCGTTGACTATATGATTGCTGTCGCAATTATTGACTGCATTCAGGGCTTGGCTGATAGCCTGCCCTGTTGAAGGCATGTTATAGGACACAGACTAAAAAAACAACTCTCTGTGAACACTACTAAGTAGAACTTTCACTTGGAACTGAAACTGAGCTCCGTTCTAGCGATCCGCTCGGGTCGGAAGCTCGTTCGCGAATGGATGTTTCAACTACTAAATATGGTATAATAAACATATAAAACAGGACTCGAAGGTTAGAATATATCAATCAATATTAGACCAATGTTAACATCTGTAGGAGAAACAAGAAGTGAAACAAAACGCACCCAACAACAACTTCAGGTCGCTGAAATGAGCGTTCTGTGAAAAATTACGAATCACACTCTACGGGATAAGGAAAGGAACAGAGACATCAGGGAAGAGTGCAAAATTAAGCCCATTGCGGAATAGGTAGCTAATCGAAGAAAGGAATGGAATGATCATATTGAAAGAATGGAGGAGAAAAGAATCGTGAGGATTGCTAGAGATGAAAGGCCGAGGGGAAGAAGAGAAGCTGGCAGACCAAGGAGAAGATGGAAATACTCGTTATAATTATTGAAAAGGAACGTCTTAAGGCTTTTTAAGAAGATGAAGAAGGAAGAAGAAGAAGAAGAAAATTCATGTCTGAGTTATGTACAGTTTTTAATAAAGCAAAACTAGGGATTTGCTTATTACATTTATTAAAGGTGTCAAGCATAACAGAATAAATATATTTTTTTCTGGGTTAGACCACTATTGTAGAGAAGCGGTTAATGAGACACGAAATGAAAGACATTGCATGAAATTTGCATTATTTCATTTCATGTTACACTATTAGAAACATTTTTATTCTATCCATTATTTAATTGCAGTCATTTTCAAAAACATTTATTAGCAAATAATGAGCGATTTTTTTTAGATTTACTTGCAACGGGAGAAATGTAGTGACTGTGTAGTATTTTTATACTGAGTCTTCGGCGTGATCGAACTGCACTAATAAAATAAACGCCCATTTGTGTATCCGATTAATCTATTGTCATCGCTCTACCTTCGACTCTCTTACTTATGAGAATGCGTAAAGCGAATGACTCGAGTAATCCCTCGACATTACTCGAATTCGTGGCGTGGATAAGAAACGTCACGTTTCCTTTTAGGAATAGTTCAAAATGATGTTTACTATCCTAAACAGGAATGGGTACGTCTTTTTAATGCATAAGTAAAGGCAAAAGTCGAGATTTTCCAAATAAAGAAAAAAATCATTGATACAAAGAAATGAATGTAAATATAACACTAAAAATACAAATCAGATATACATTCTAATTCAATAAATTCTGAAAAAAATGTTCGCACCACTTTCGTGTCAAGGAAGTTACAGTTGTAAGTCAATTTCCATTTGAATTTCAACTGAGATTCACAATGCAAGAACTTTTCAATTGAAAGAAAAATTAAATACAATTATGAGCTCTAATCCTTGTGGTTAAATATTGTGAACACGCATTATTATGAACATCAAAATAGATTACAATTGACACACACTTACATGAAATGTTTTACAGTTTTAGAATCTCAAATTCTTATCTGTACTCGTTTTACGACTGATCTGGTAATTTCTAAAATTTGCTATTATTTCATAAACTCGAACTGTATTACTGAATATACTTGGGAAAAGCTAATTAGCTTTCAAATACTCTTTGTTACCTCTGCTAATTTGGATGACAATCAAGAACTGAGTTCATATGAAATTTGTGCGACTGACGGCGCTTATCCCACGAAGAAACCGTTGGTCGCGGCGAGCGCCGAAGACTGCGACATCAAGGTCACGCTTCCGTAGGTTGTAACCAGAAGGAGCCTTCACGCTGTCGCCTACCTCGTTCGTAGTGATGCGGTGTAAAGATTTCCAGTCTTCTTAATCTGGATAGCAGTTCCTTACGCCATTCAGGGTTGGATTGCCAGGAAATTCGATTTCATTTCTTAAATCGTCCAAAGTAAAATTTACTAAGAGACGTGTGAATGAGATGCGAATCCAATATTCTTTGAATTAAATAATGAGTAAGAATAGAAATACAAAAAAATCTGAAATAGAAGGAAATATTCTTCCATTAGATGTGCTTCCCATTCATAATTTCAATGTTCGCCGAAATATATGAGTTTTCCTTGACGAAAATCGTATACTTTCCAGCTATTCTTGTACTTGCAATTTTTCGATATCATTCACTATTTAAATTTCTTATATTCCAATGAACACTTGTTTTCATATCGTAAAGTAGATTACCTTTAATAAGCTTCTTATGTACTTGCTGCTCGACCAATTTCTCTTGTTCTGCAGCTTGGTGTGGCGAACGATGTCGTCCCTTCTAACGCTTCGGTAAAAATAACAGTTTCCTTCGAACGCTAGAGAAATTCTTGTGACGGTTCGAACTAAATTGGAACTGTTGCCGAACGATTGCCGAAGCGAATACTTTCATAAATTTGTCTTTTCTTGGCACTAGCTATAACAACTTTTCTGAATCGTTTGGAACTTCTCACACTCTCTCGCGGTGGTCGAATGAAGTTTTTCCGAGTATGTAACTCGACGTTAGCAACGAGTTTACGACGAGTTACGACAAGTTTAAGTTTCATTAAATGAATTTGCAAAAGTATTGTGTTATTCAGCCTGAAGATGAGAAGAAAAATCCCACAAAAATGAACGCGAAGGTATGTCAGTGAGTGCACAGGTGCCTAATGTTGCGCATATCTCAGGTATACGGAATATACCGTGTTTGTACTGAAACGTCTATAAATTACTAATAAATTTAAACCATAACCAATTTCCGAATTTATAAATAATTTGGGCGCCAGGAAAAGCTTACACTTGAATTCCTGATTATCCATTACTGTCTTGGGATATATTACAACAAAATGCAAATCCCGCTAGCGAAAATAATTCCAAAATGTCTACTCAAGGATTGCATGTAATGACAAATGAGAATAAGCTCTTTTTAAAACTATGAATTATAATTTATTATATATGCCAAAGTTATTAACTATCATCAATTATTACAATTTATCGTTAGGTCATGTCCATTTTTCTAGTTATTGCAATAACAGCGTTTTAGAACCTTTTATCCTTTCTTACCTCTTCGCGCGCACGTTGCTCGATGTCGCCACGTACAGTAGACCAATTTTCCTTTTCGTCGAAGTCCACGATGATCAGCGACCAAGTCGAAACTTCCTCCGACCACTTCACAAACACTGCCTATACTCTTTATCTTGCGTCTCAGGTGGGCACCTATTTCAAACTGATTACTTTCCCAGATCGGAATAATATGGCAATTCACAATTCACTGGTAAAATTTGTAAGTCAAATCTTGTAACTCCACCGCGAAAATATTCTAAGTTCACTTTCCAGTTCACTCATGAAAATATGACAAGTCCGAGTTTGCAATGGTACAACACGTAAATTTTACAAGTTCCAGTTGCACACCTAATGCGGAAATATTGTAGGTTAAAAATGTTCACTCTCACGAAATATCACAAGTCCCGATTTGATAATTAACCTAAAAAAAAATCGCACAAGCGATCTGTTCACCACCACGACACGAGTCGGAATGCCCGAATTCCCAATCTGATCCACCCTTCAAAGCTCGCTGTGTTTTCCTCTTGTTTTTTCGCGTTGCTACGGTGTATTCTGCGCCTGCTTCCAAACGAACTCGTTGTTTCGCGTTGCTACGGTGTCATCTGCGTATCTGCACCATAGAAACCCACGTCTTTTGCAATATCTACAACATTTTGACCTTTATTTGCCTAAATAAAATGTCCGTCATTTTTGGTATGTCACAGTACATTAGGGTGTCCCTTATATTGCAAAAAATTGTTTTTGCTAATTCGTTTGGGGCACGCCCCCTTAATATTTTCCATTAGACCAAACTTACTCAAAAATAAAATTTCATGTCAAAGGACTTGTATTAACCTGTGCCGACTTGAGCGCGAAATTTGAATGTTAGGAATAATTGGTTTTGTTGTGTCAGTGAAAAATTACTGATACGTATTTAATATATATTTTTATACTTCAATTTAATATATTTTCACTCTGTAGACTGCGTTATGGTTTACTTTTCTTGAGCGTACTTTTTTTCAGTGTTTCTTTCTTGTAATATATGTACTGTTAACTATTCTTGAACAACACAACAATTTCAGTTCATCTACAATCAGAAGTGCATGAACATATTGCATTAATTTAACAGCTCTTTCAGCGCAGTCATTCACACCTTTCAAATTTATAAATAACCTTCGAGATTCTAAATATGAATAAATGCTTTTCCAGGTCGAATGTCATTCTTGAATAAAACTAGTATTCATCGTCAGGCAAGAGAACAGATATCTGCTTTTTGTTGACACAAATTCGATTATTGTTTTCAATAAAATGAAGATAAAATTGAATTAGGAGATGTATTGTTTATTAATGAATTAATAATTATAGAACGGTCATCGGGATACCATTGCTATTACCATATTATTCTCCTTCCAATTCTCCACAAAAAATATATCACTCTTCTTTGTGTAGATTCTCTCGGGCTAAATGTGCTCCCATTTTGATTTTGATTAGTACGTCTATTTCATCAAAGAGTGATACGACAGACAATTCTTCTAATTAATACCACATACGGTGTCTACATTTTTCAGAGATGCTTTTGATATTGTGGAATCTATCCTTTCATGTGATTTTAGAACTTTTAAAGAGCAGATATCTTGATAAGGAGCTTTTGTGCAGCTGCACTGCACTGAAGCTACGGTTTGACATAAACAGTTACAATCAACAGAAAGACATTTTTAAGGATTACATTACGTATTCAAACACACATTGTAAAATAAATCCGTATATGTGATGACGCCACGGAAAGAATAATTTTCTGTCGAAATTTTCAAGAAAAACACATGCTTCTTTAAAACGTCAAGTGTTTATCGCAGTTATGTCACAGCAAAGAATTTGTACATTGTCTTCGATACCCAAATACGGAAACATATTCCAAACAGCGTGCTCTTTTCCAGAAGAATTCCGCAAGTTTGGAAACCCGATGTTCTGCTGACTGTCCCCAAATGTTACAACAATTGGAAGTCTTCTTTCTTTTGGGTCCCTGACATTTCATGCATTCAACAGTTTACCTTCCCAATGAACCGTACGAATTTCAGATAAATTCCTCTTAAAAGTCGATTTAATTGTTTCTTAACGTTCTCTTCTCTTCATGTGTGTTATTCGAAGAATTGGAGATTTATTAATAGAGAGTTCTTCGGGTATTGTGGTCAAGTGCCTCTGCTGAAGGATGTATACAGAATCTCTTATCAGCTGACATCTATCTAAACATTAGTTTATGGGGTTACGAAATTTTTGGTGCCACACCTTGCAGTTTTCTGTATTGATGTACTCGTGTACGAAAATTCATCAACATTGATTTCACCTGAACTTAGAAGTTCGTTATCTGAATCTTCAGATGATGAAGGAGGTACAGCAGAAGATGTAGACGCTTCACACTGTTGTTTCTCTTTCCTTTTCTCTTCTTCCAATGCGAGACAAAGAAGTCTCACCTTTTTTCTGTATCCGTGAGATTTTGGTCTACTCGTGGAAGACGTGTTGGGTCTCTCGGCCGAAGTGAAAACATCCTGTCTTCTTCCAACGTAATCATTTATAAAGTATTCGGATATGCAATATCAAATAGATTGTTCAAATTATTTCTAAACTTCTCATCACAATGCTTAAAATAGCTTCACACTTGTTTGCGTTTTTTTGCCTTTTTTGGTATTTTTCTCCACTCCAATTACAAGTTAATAAGCTTTTTGCGAACAATGCTGATTAGGTATGTCAGAATTCTTGCTTTCTCCCAAAATATCATGCACTCACGAACCACAAGTTTATCACTTGCATTAACTGTTAATTCTACTTACCATTTGTTATAAAATAAAACTTCAAGCAGTTTTTTATTTTATGGTAAATTGTGTTCAGTTATTTGGTGTTTTATATTAATAATTAATATTACTTCCTATTGAAAGCACACGTTCCCCGGCACTGCCTATAACACTAACATATGACAATATGTTAGATTAGCGCCCTGCAAACAGTTGTGACACGATCGATTGAAATTCTAGTACTATTAGCCTCGGGGATGACTCAGCGGTGGGTGATAGGTTTGGACTTGTCCGTCATGCGCTCAAGTCGGCATGAATTAGAATGCTCCCATCTTAACGAAATTTTGTATCGGTATGTCACATGTCATTCTAACAAAATTGGAACGTGAGCGTTCAAAAATTTTGAAGTCGGAAAATAAGGGTTGCTACATAGATTACCCTCGAACTATAATAGAAAGATGATTAGTACTAAAACGTTACTTTGTGAAATTACGCATTAGTGGAAAAACTGGAAGCGTTAGAGATAAATACTTTTGCAGAATGATAAGTGTTCATAACATTAATTTTTTTTAAAAGTGGGAGTTAGAGGAATTTTGCGTTCGTTTTCATTAATACAATAATAATAATAATAATAATAATAATAATAATAATGAGGAGAAGAAGAAGAAGGAAAAGAAGAAACATAGAATAGAAAGTACAATGTTTTATTTTCATTGTAGACAGTAACACTTGTCTTAGTCCTCCAGTGAAGCCATTGGAATGCTAGAGGTGAATCCAAAGATAATTTCATTCCAGCCTACTTTAAATTTGCTGATTCTGCTGTCTGGAGTATATAGATACAATGTGTAAACACCACCGTAACCTCTTCTTATCCAATTTACATTGCACCAAATTCTTCTTGGGAGTTGCGGCCGGGGTGGCAGCGCTCAAGAGGCTGTTAAGGGGTGGAAACGTGCGTGGGTGTAGAGAGCAACATAAAGTAAGCGGTGGACGGGGCAATGCGAAGCGGCATTAGTTGGTGCGTTCTTTATGCACTCGAGGCACGCATTGCTGGTGCCTTCCTCCACTCCGCAAGCTCATTTACGAGACTCGTGAGTACCGCATCACACAGCGCTGCGGGTGAGAGGATAACTCTAATTTCACCCACATAATAGGCCTCAGTGCTAATATCTATGGAATTATCCTCGTAAATTGTCACTGATCAATACGTTTACTAAAAGTTTCACCTCACAAGATGCTCTCCTTTTTTATCGTTTTCCAAGGTTTGCTTAAATGCTATTAGCTAGTTGAATGTCATGTCGCCGACGTTGTAAACTGTTTTAAAAGTATTTTATGTGTTGAAAATTTATGTCACGCATAGCTTTATTCAAATACGTTCTTACAGTCTCTGGCATTGGACGATTGGCAATGAATCGTGGTAGCTAATAATGTTATACTCCGTTCAAAAATTCCCAACAATAGGGCTAATATGTTTCGTCCTTACGGGATATGCACTGGTAATATTGCAATTTCAAAATTGTAAAGGTCATAAAAAATACTTGCAGGTATAGATGATGCGATAGTTAGAATTTAGTACCGCTACATTTTGTACGCTTTGTTTGCTAATATGCACAAAATGCACATACAAGATCACCTACAAGCCGTTCTTCACCGTTCTTCACTAATAAGATTGTTCTCAATTAGTTACAAAAATTCTGTCGCAAAATCTTCTACAACTGCATTTGATTCTTCCCCGGATTTGCTCAACACATTCATGTTTTAGTTCCGTAATTTTTGAAGAGATTAAAACTTCACAAACTCAGTCAAATTTGTGTTCATTTCTTCACGTGTTCACAAGGAGTTAGTTAAGTTCAATAAAATTAGTAAGAATAAGTTGTTAGTCACATTCATTTGAAAATCGGTTTTTGATCGCATAAGAACGTAACTGTGAGAAGTCGAACGTAAGAACGTAAATGTGTTTTCATTCAGTAGAATTACTATTTTTTCGATTTTCTCCGTATTCACTTGAAGAACATGAAACTTTATAAGTTCCAAGGAAAAACCTTTGGGTAGCTTTTTGTGAATTAATGTTTAAAAATATAGTAATACTGATGAAAAAGAAATGAAATCTGCTGCGCGATTCACTTGTTTAACTTAAAAATGGCAACTATCAGTGTTACCGTTCTGGTGAAAGAAAATTATGGTGTTGTTGAGCGAAAATTGCCTCTGGGTACAGGAATGAATCAACGCAACTTATACAGATCTATTAGGTGGCGTTAGTTTAACTACCGATCTCACCACTAAGATCAAAAAATTTTACGTTTCAAGGTATTAGATTCTTGTATCTTTCTAAAAGAACACAATACGACGTATTATAGACAATGCTTTCTACTGCAAAAAACACATGGACAGTAAAACGTCGAGTCAGAGATAAAGTCACGATGCTGAGAAAGAGACGCTCATAGCTTCTGAATAACAGAAGCAGTCAAAGAGTACCCGTCGTTCTCCGTTTCTATAAACTGCAGCAGCGAACCTTGAACCATACAGTCGTTGGAGTAAGAATGGACAACAGATATCTCCCAATCGGCGCAATACCGTTCACTCCTTTCCTCGGGCCGTTCCTCCTCTTTTTATTGGCCCCCGCGATCGCACTCGCCCGGAGCTCCTTTCAGGAGAATAGCGGCGGCACGAGGCTCCCGCCGAATGTCGTCGATCTGAAGTTGAGGGAGGAGGGAGAAGCGAACGGGCGAATGGGGCGGGTGGGTGCTTGCTTACTGGCCCGCCCGCTATTCCTCTCTCCACGCTCGCTCGCCCTCTCGCCCGCCCTCTCGCCCACCCTCTCGCCCGCCCCCTCGCCCGCCCTCTCGCCCGCCTTCTCGCTCGCTCTCTCGCCCGCCCTCACACCCGCTCTGTCGCCCGCCCTCTCGCCGGCCCTCTCGCCCGCCCTCTCGCCCGCCCTCTCGCCCGCCCTCTCGCCCGCCTTCACGCCCGATCTCTCGCCCGCCCTCTCGCCCGCCCTCTCATCCGCCCTCTCGCCCGCCCTCTCACCCGCCCTCTCACCCGCTCCTCTCGCCCGCCCTCTCGCCCGCCCTCTCGCCCGCTCCCCTCTCTCGCCCGCCCTCTCGCCCTCGCTCTCTCTCGCCGCCCTCTCGCCCGCCTCTCTTGCCCGCCCTCTCGCCCGCTCCTCTCGCCCCGCCCTCTCTCTCGCCCTCTCGCTCGCTCCTCTCGCCCGCCCTCTCGCCCGCCCTCTCGCCCGCCCTCTCGCCCACCCTCTCGCCCGCCCCCCTCGCCCGCCCTCTCGCCCGCCTTCTCGCCTCGCTCTCTGCCCGCCCTCACACCCGCTCTCTCGCCCGCCCTCTCGCCGGCCCTCTCCCGCCCCTCCGCCCCCCTCTCGCCCGCCCTCTCGCCCGCCCTCTCGCCCGCCTTCACGCCCGGATCTCGCCCGCCCTCTCGCCCGCCCCTCGTCCGCCCTCTCGCCCGCCCTCTCGCCCGCCCCTGCCCACCTCCCGCCTCCGCCCTCCTCGCCCGCCCTCTCGCTCCGCCCTCGCCCGCCCCTCGCCCGCCCTCTCGCCCGCCTCTCGCCCGCCCTCTCGCCCGCCGTCACGCCCGGATCTCTCGCCCGCCCTCTCGCCCGCCCTCTCGTCCGCCCTCTCGCCCGCCGTCCGCCCTTCTCGCTCGCTCTCTCGCCCGCCCTCACACCCGCTCTCTCGCCCGTCCTCTCGCCGACCCTCTCGCCCGCCCTCTCGCCCGCCCTCTCGTCCGCCCTCTCGCCCGCCCTCTTGCCCGCTCTCTCGCCGGCCCTCTCGCCCGCCCTCTCGCCCGCCCTCTCGCCCGCCCCCTCGCCTGCCCTCTCGCCCGCCCTCTCGCCCGCTCTCTCGCCCGCTCTCTCGCCCGCTCTCTCGCCCGCCCTCTCGCACGCCCTCTCGCCCTCCTCTTGCCCTCCTCTTGCCGGCTTTCCCGTCAGCGGCAGCGGGCGGGTCGTGGAGGGAACGAGCGGCGAGCGAGCGGGCGGGCGGGCGAACGGGCAGGCGGGCGGGCGGGCTGCTTCGTGCAACACGAAGAGACACAAGACGCTCGCGGCGGCGGGGGTGGCCGGGCGCCCTCTAACGGCCGAACGCAGAGTTACGAGTGGCGCGGGCGGCGCGGCGTGGGGGCCGCCGTCGGACCCCACGCCGTCCGCGAGAGGCCGCCGTGTAATTTGCGGGCGGTGGCGCCGGCAGGAGCGGGTGGTGGGCTCCAGGATACGGCAAGCGAGTTGAAGGTGGTGGGAGAGATGGAGACGATTACAAGGGTTTTGGATTACTGAGCGGATTGATAGGTAAGTTGCGGAAAGTTGCACTTCTGAAGGGGGGAGTCCTTTACACTGCTTACCTACGTCAATTGCACCTTGCATGAAGGAAATTTTGTTGCCGCTTTGAAATAAAATACTTAGTAAAACTGAGGAGGTTAAGTAATAGTTGATAGATGGGAAGTGTGACTCGTAAAGCAGACGTAAATAGAGGACTGGAGAAAACTAAACATTTGTGATCATAAATAATGTCTTTTATTATTTAAAGAAGTTATAAATGATGGGATGTACAGATTAAAAGAATGTAAGATTGCAAAGGATATAAACAATTAGATGATGCTGAACGAGTGAAATAATGTCCAAGGAAGGAAGAATATCAAAGAAACAAAGTCGTGTACGTAATTGCGGATTAAAATATTAAAACATTTGCTAATAAATCAGGATTCACAGGTACCACGTCCTTATCTCATTGTTTTTGTTTTATATTTGTTTTATACTAATATTATTATGTAAGATTGTAACTGATTGGTTGTGTTGACCTTTCAGACACTGAAAAGGGCCTTACAATTTAGGCCGAAACGTCTGCTTTAAATACACTTAAATTGACTGGAATCATCGTTTTTTCTTGTATCGTTTTTTCTTGTAATAAAATATTTGCATTTTTCTGTCATGTCGAAACTGTTTCATTGTTTTTGTGTTTTTTCAGTATTATCGGATATGTAATGAAACCATCGACATCCCTCACGTTGCCATAGCCAGCTTAGTTTTCTGTGAATTTATGCATACATCCGAAATTGCGATTTATGCATATATTCAAAACTGTGAAACCAGAATATCATGGATAAATGTGCAAATCCAGAAAGGCTCAAAGGCAAGGAGAATCGCGCGAAGGATTAGGCAGAGTGAGCTCATTCAATAATGTAATTTACTTAATCTGCAAAAATCGCGATTGATTACCAGTGGGGTGAGTTGAAAGCAAAATGAAAACGCTGATGGTAAAGAAACACTAGTAACAGATGAAAAAAGAAGAAAGAAATCATAAGTGGGAGGAAGTAAAAACATGAAAACCTTGAATGAAAGGGATAACACCAAACTGTAGATGCTTGCATGATGGGTCACAAGTTCTACAAGAATTGTCTCAGAGGTGTACAGAGATAGGTTCGAAAAAATGAAATGAAGCACGAAATTAAGGATAGTAAAGGGTTGAAATAAGGAAGAACTCTGATGTAAAGGGAGAAAGAGAAAGTGTTGAAGGCGGAAGGGACGATGAAGTGTAGGTGTGGATAATAAAAGGACGACGCGGTGCTTCGAAGTCAGGAGAGAGAGAGAGCGCTTAAAAAGAGACTGGACCGGGATTGACAAGAACAACAAAAGAGGCTGGAGGGGCGGGAGGCGGGGACAGCAACACAACAACTTAAGAGGCGGGGCTGATGGCGGCGGCTGGGCAGCAGCGCCTCGAAGATCGAAGGGAGCGAAGGCGGAGTTGAAGCGGCGGCGGCGGCGGCGAGCGTCTCCATCTCCGGAGCAATCAAAAGTTTTACGCCGCCGACGGTCCGCCGCGGTGGGCGGCGTCGGGCCCCCCCGCCGCACCGCCTGATCAGGGGTGGCGTGGTTGGGTGGAACGACGGGGATGGTGGGGAGGTGAAGAGGGTAGTGAGGGCGGTCAACGCATCGGTGGCCGCGGTAGTAGCAACGACGTTGGTGCGGGGCAGTGAGTAGGGGAGAAAGCGGGGGCGAAGGTGGAGATGAAGGCGGGAACAGCAGTGAAGGTGGGAACAGCACTGCTGATTGTGAAGTGGAGTGGCAGCGAGCGGGCAGGTGAAGATGGAGGTAGGGATGATGGTAGAGATAAAGATAGCGGTAGCGATGGAGGTAGATGTGGGGGCGGAGATGGAGGCGGAGGAGAAAGTGGAAGGGTGGAAGGAGAAAGGAAGAGGAGGCGGCGAGGCAGAGGAGGAGAGGGGAGTGACAGCAAGGCGGCGGGGCGATGGAGACGAAGTGACAAAGGCAGAATTGAGGCGGGGGCGGGCACGGAGGCAGAGATGGGGCGAGGGCGGAGACTGGAGACGTCGGTGGAGATTCAGGGAAGAAAGCACCCGCGAGGCGGAGGGATTGGCGGCCACGAAGCGACGGTGGAAGCGAGAACCGGGGCGGAGGCGGAGGCGGAGGCGGGGGCGAGGGCGGGGGCTGGGGGACTCGCCGATCGGAGTGATCGGGTTTTACGGCGCCTCGGGCCCGGGAAGGTGTAACTCTGCGCGGGCGCCCAGAGTCAGTGACCGGCACGCGGACCTCCGCAAGGCGATGCGGAGGCGGAGGCGGAGCGGAAGGGGAGCAGCGGAGGGCGGGGCGCTGGCAGAGGTTGAAGTGCGGGTGCTGCAGGAACGAAAGGGAAAGGGGAGGAGGACGTTGTAGTCCATGCTGAAGTAGTCGTTCAGAACTAGATGTTAAGGAGTTGTGCACACGAGTAAGTTAGCCTTATATTATTGACGTTAAGGTGTGAGAGAACAGAATCACTAAGAAAAATACTTCTCTTCAAGGTTTTGGAATTAGCAGAGTAATATGTGGTATACATTGTGAAAAGCCATCTTGCGTACATATCTCATAAGTTTGAATTGTAAAACTCATTAATTGAAAATTGACAATTTAGGTATTTGTTCTGCTCGTTTATTCAAAATCAGTGTTGTAATATCAGCCTTGTTGTAGTGGTGAGAGGATACTCCTTTGGTTTGTCCAAATATTCACAATTGCGCCAGAAGCGAATGTAAAATCTAGACTTGTTTTTACGTGTATTCTCACATAGAATTATGATTTAATTGAATATTTTATTCCATTCTATTACGGTATTTGTAGGACTACATGCCAAAATATAATTGTGCAGGGTAATTTTCTTTACATATTCCTCCACTTGTTCTCCACCTACTTCCCCCATAACTTTGTTCCTCTTTACATTCTTTAGATATCTCTCATATGCTCCTCGTATGTTCATTACATGTTCATAGCGCTAGTTAATCTGGAAATTAAACTGGAAATTCAAAAACTGAATTTGAATTTTATAAACTACATTTCATTTTTATAAACGTTGTGGTGGGGATCGTGCAGTGACTCTCCCAGCGGATGAGGCAAGTTCTGCTTGAGTGACAGCTGGAGTATCTAAAAGAGCAGAAACCCAAAAAAATTAATAGAAGGGCTCCAAAGATTTTTCGCTTAAATTGCAATTTCCTAAACACAACTTTATAAATCTTTGTTTAAAAGTGATACAATTTTCACACTGCAATCCAACTTCCAGCGTTTGGTGAGCCGCTTTAGAGTTAAAGGAACCTTCCTCCACCAAAAATGGTGCAGTATCGTTTTGAAGACTACGGCTTAGGAGACGTACCTCGTGTGGGGATGCGAAAATCTGGTGTTAAGGTCTCAGGACGCACCGTTTCCAATTTGTGCACAGTAGTAAAATGTGTTGCAGGTATTGTGCTGCGAGTTGCATATGCGCCTGATTTCCCAAATATGTCATTCTATGGGAACTTTTGTTTTTCATCTTAAATATACTTGATGTATCCTAGGTGGATTCTATTCCTATCCAGCAGTAATATACTGAGTTTTGTGTCGATGTTTTTTATAAAGAGTAAAAAGTCCGTTATATATTTCTCAGCTTATGATACTGTTCAGATGTCTCAGAATAAATTACCAACTAGTAGGGGTTGCAGAAGCCTAAAAAAGCAGATCCCTTTTTACCAGTGAACCTACATGGGGAAATTGCATTCAACGGAGTTATATGCATTTATACTTGCGGTATCTGGTCTGAATTTTATGCAACCCCGCACGCACAGATGTTCGGGAGGTACAAGGAATCATCCTTACTGCGTCAGAACACCTGACCTGTCGAACGGTGTGCATAAACGGTTGCATAAAAAACCGTGACAAAGACCACATACACACTACATATAACGCCGTTTTAAGTAATATCTCACTACATGTTTATAGGCAAAATGTGATCATTTCCAACCTCTCTACATGCTCTAGAAATTTGTAACATTTTCTGGGACAACTGTGAAGAGGTGGATTGTTACCTGATGGCGGCGGTGGCGTGGGCGAGGTAGCCGACGGACGAGGCGTAGACGCGATGGAGAGCGTGGGCGGTCCGCCTGCGGCGGGGGAGTCCGCCCCTTGGTCCCGCGCCCCGCCCCTAGTTCCGGCCTTCTCGGCCGGCCGCGCCGCGTCGTTTCGCCGATTTATCGCCACCACCAGTTTCTCCGCGTAACCTCCGCAGCGCCGGCTGCCCGGATGCGGGACGCCTGGTCGCCGCTCTTTTGTTCGCGGCGCCGCTGCTCGAATTATCTCGCCGCAACATGACACGGCCGCTGTTTTCTGCCCGACTCGTCTCTATTACATCGAGACCTCCCATCGAGGGTCTGGAATATGTGATGGGGGGCAGCGGTGAGAAGTTTTGCAGAAATACGGTGATCGGTTATAGTAAACATATAAATATGTATTTCCGCACCTGACCGATCACACTAATCGTTTCTTTCTATACGAGTTTCTTAGATATATTCTTAGCATTTTTTGTACTGATCCTCGTAATATTATACCTTCTATGCGTTTGTAAACTTTGAAAACTGTTAACAAAATGAAAATATGTAACTGTTTCGAATAGTTGGAAATAGTGTTGTGTATCATTTCAAATTATGATTATCTACTGTCCCTCAGTCCCCACTGAATAATTCAATTCCTTTCTTTGGAACACACGGACTAACACTAATGCGTCAATCAAAGGAAGGAATTTCTTGTTCTTACGATGAAAATATAATGTAATAATGTTTTCAATTCAAAGATTTTTTGGTTAGCCAATTTATCTTTAATAATATTGTAAAGAGGGAGAAGCAGAATTTCAGTATTTAAAGTTCAGAAAAATATCGATGGAACTCACTTTGATCACTCAGCTACTACTCACAAAGTTATTTCTTCTGTGTTTCATACCCCTCAAATCGCACTTTTAATTTTTTTCATACCATTCATCTTCCTTGTGAACATTAACATTTTAGCACTCAGCCATTACAGGGAAAAGTAAAACAAAGTGCTTAAGCGGGAAATTATGATAAAATGTCTAGTGCAGCAATTCCTGTTCCTAAAATACCAGAGGGAACGTTTGTCATCCCAAAAAACGTGTTAAATTATGTAAGACTTGTTCCAGATTTCTTTTACACCAAGCCTCTAAACATACATCACCCTAACGTCTGAATTGAGAAAAGCACATTTTACTTTTCGGTTGTACGTAGTACGTTATCAAAACATCTCAATTCTGAAGGACCCTATAACTGTCGAGACATTCTAGAATAGAAGAGCATGAAAGTAGGTGACAAGGCGCCCCCTTAAGCCCTCTCTAGCAGACGCTGAATCTCCTCGTGGCTAATTCCGAGAGGGCGCTCCTTCCCACCCACGGAGGAGCACGTGGCCCACGCGGCCGTGGCCGGGTTCCGTGCATCCCCAGGGGGCGACCCACCCACCGGGCGGCCCTCGCGTCAGCGCGACCAGCTTAGCCGGAGCGCGCAGCTGGTGCGGGAGTTAGATTTACAAACCAGCAGTCAGGGTAGAGACTGACAATTTGCTAGGTATCGGGTTCGATACCACAGGATGACCAGTGAAGTAAAACTCACAAGAAGATATTACAACATTTAATTTGGCAATAGCTCTGTACAGGTTGGAACGGCCGAAAGATGTTAGGAGCTCAGTGACTTGTGAGCGAATACGCTGCTTTGGCCGTCGTGCTTCTCAATATATATATATATATATATATATATATATATATATATATATATATATATATATATATGATTTTACATGTTTACAAGAAATTACTAGAACAAGGTTTTACAGATTTCACAGAGGTAGTTTCCAGAACGTTTCAGGATGTAGCATGTTTCGTCAAAACATATTATTGTACATTTGGAAACGTGAAGCAAGTAGCAGGTGGGGCACTCGGCTGGGCGGCGCCGTCTGGAGGTCGCGGGGTTCGGATCTTCCTTGTTGATGTTTCTAATGGAATACATAACTCGGGGCGGCCCGCACGGCCAACATGTTGTTGAGCTCAGAGCCAGCATAGCGACTCTGACCGGAAGGAGCCAGGGTTCGAGTTCCAATACTGGCTAATTTTCGAGACTAGTTATAATGTTAGGTCGAAATCAGCTGCTGGCTGGAGGAGAATTTTAGCGGGCGGCTGCTTTGATCGTTCGTTTTTTGTGTTTCTTTTTCGATCAGTACCAGACGAATGCCGGAGCAGTATCCTAACAAGTGGGCCACGGACTGGACCAGATCTTTCCTTCCTCTTCCTTGTCCTCTTCTCACCCCTTATTTACACACTTGCATGCACTATACTAACACATATGTGGCGAGACCATTCGAGTACTTAGAGCTTGTCCCGTCCATTCCGAGAATATTTTATGTATTTAGTGGATAACTTTATATGGAACAGGATGCGTTTGGTATTGCCCTTCAGAAATGATTTTGAATGGTTTGGATTTTTTAGAATGGTTTTGTCTGCATTTCGATACATTGGGCAGGTACGATAGGAAGGATCTTAAATATAACTTAGAATGGAATGAAATATTCTCAGCCGGTCCGGTGGGCGAGATCGCTAAGGTGGTAGTGTCGTATCGATCTCGTACCACAGGGTCCCGGATTCGAGTCCCGCCTCGGGCATGGTTGCATTTGTGTTTGTCCATTCACCCCTTATCATCATCTTGTCGTTTCATCTTCATAGTTACCATATAGACAGCAGTGGCGGAAACTACTATGCTGTCTTAGTTGTCGGGTCCAATTCATTGTTAGTTGTTATTTTTCACCTACTTATTGTAGAGTAAGCAAAACAATTCATCACGAATCCCCCAAAAATATAATTCATCTTTTCATAATTATCTTTTAGCGCTAAGTATCATTTGTTTGGCTCCAGGTCATTTACATCCTGAAATACTGGCTCTAGGACACTAAACTTTCACGGGCCTGGTGAGAAAGACTATCAAATGATAATCAGGAGCCATCAAATCGTTGCGTTTCTGTGGGTATAGGCGTTTCTGTATAAAATGTCATACTGTTGCAATTTTGGAAGGAGAAATTAGAGTGAAGGACAGGTATCAGAGATAGAACTGGCTTGGGAATATTAATGTGAACCAATTGTCAAATTGGGAAGTGTTATAGTATTAAACGTCATTAGGCCAATAGAGACCAAATAACAGACGCGGTTGAAGTTTGTAAACCGTGGCGATAGCCGAGGTTTACAACCAACCAAGTCTATTGTTTGGTTATAAATTTTGTTATCAGACGTGTGTCCTTCAATACTTTTTGTAATACCATCATCTTATAAGAAAAATAATATAAATAAAAAATGTTCTTGCCTTTGCTTACGTAGGAATGCAACGCTCCCTTCTTTATCGATTTAGACGCGAGTCCAAGACCAACTATAATATTGGTCTTGGCGAGACATTTCGATTCGATTGTTTAATATATGGTGGCTTTGTTTGACACCATTAAAAAGATAAAATTTTTCACAAAACTTGCGATGGATATTCCCGAAGATCTTATGCAGACAGCGAATAGTGATAATTTCGATTTGTTACCAACAAAAACGAAATTAAGGTATGAGAAGGAATACGAATATTTCAAATATTGGCGTCAATGCAAAAATGTAAATGAGTTGAATGAAACAGTAATGCTGGCGTATGCTAAAGAAAAATCTGAGAGATATTCTCCCACATCGTTGTGGACAAAATTTTCAATGTTAAAATTATGTTTATTAGTTAATGAAAATGTTGACATATTAAGAAAGTTTATTTAGTTAGTGATATGTGATTTGATTTTATAAATTCGGAAAACTATACGTGTTTTTGAGGAGAAAATCCGACGGTTATATTGTCAAGAAGGCGAAGATTATATCCGAAGAACATATCAGTAAATTTTTACTGGAAACAAATGATTACTTGTGGCTACTTAAAAAAGTTTTTGTAATATTTGGTATTTTTGGGGCATGCCGACGAGACGAACTTGTGTCATTCACTATTAATGACATAGAAACCACGAGCAACGGAGTGCTTGTTACACTGAAATGCACAAAAACAAAAAAATAGGATGTTTATTATTCTCAAAAACTGTCTTCCAATCAATGCATACGATTTGTATAAAAAATATGCTGACCTACGTCCATCTGACCTAGAAACTAGACACAGGTTATAGAAACGGAAAATGCACTAAACAAGTTGTGAGTATACACACAATAGGAGATACTCCAACGATGATAGCAGAATTTTTAAAATTAGACTCTCCTGAGCTCTACACAGGGTTTTCGACGATCATCGGCCACAATACTAGTGGAAAACGGTGGCGATCTGTTTTCTTTGGAACTGGAGGTTGGGAGTCCTCGTCTGTAGCCGAAACTTATATTGAACAATCTGTTTCAAAAACAGTTAAAATTTCTAAGCAATTATTCAGCACCAACCAGATTGTATCAAATGATGCAAGTACGTCGACGTCGGCACCTTCAACTTTTTATAAAGGTTTAGAAATTAGTAATAACAGTAACTGTTCATTCAATATTAATATTTATTATAATGAGACATTAGAAAAATGAGTTAAAATTAAGAATGTTTTAAGTGCTGGAAATTAATATATTATGTTTTACGTTGTTTGTCATTTGTCTTAAGTGTTGAATATTTTGAAGCTCGCGTTTCTATTTAAAAGAATGGTTCATTAAAGGGCATATTGCGGCACAACTTATGACGTATTACCATGTACGGCACGAATGATTGGGTCATCACCAGTGGCGGCTGGTGCCCCAACAGACTGGAGGTTGCATCTCCATCGAACATACAGGTAAAAATGTACGCAATTCAAATGAATAAAAACTAAGTGAAATACAAATCTATATTGAAACACTACTTACACAATGTTTTTCTTAGAATCTCCGTAAGGCATATACACCTCCCGCTGGCATATACACTGGATGGGACATCCGTCCAGAACGGCCATCTTTACACAATGAACTCATCAAATGCACGTTTTGAATCACCAAACTCAATATCAAATGAAAACAAATTCTCCAAATATCATAAGCAGTGCATTGAATATCGCCAATAATTGACTGAACTTGTGTACTTTCAATAGCAAGCGAAAATCATAAAACTACGTTGCAGTGAGTTAGACAAAGGCAGAATATGCGTAATCCCCTGAGATTCTTTCTGTCGCCGCCGAACGCGAGAGCGCCAGCTCTCTGGTTGCCCAACCCAAAAAGGCTGTATCTCCCCCGTGTTAAATCGAAGGACCAAGGAGTAAAATCTGTAAATTCATTAATACAGCCAAGAGCGTGGTGCAATTCCTGGCAAGGCACCTGACACCGGAGAGAGCGCCAGTTGATTCTCTTTGGTTTCGAAATGATTTCACATACATCGATATTGCTGCAATATCTTGCATAATGAATGTTTTAAAAGGAAAATGTATATTCCTAACATATTATGAGATCTTTTTCATTTTCTGAGGGTTGTGCAACCGTGCAACCCAAGCACGAGCCGCCACTGGTCATCACACATTCAACCAATCGCAGAGAGAGAATCGTGAGGTGGTAGCGGTAAACCGAACAGCCGATCATCGTTATCTCGCACTGATGCCAAATATCCGAGGCGTCGCAAGAAAGTTCTTTTGCAAAACTAAGTTTGATTCTCTTGTAAATTTATAATGCTGCTTTATCCCATTCGTACAAATTTGGAAAATTCGCTCCTAACGCCGCTCGTTTTCAAAACATGTACTAATGCAAAAACGCTTAACATTATAAAGAAGTTGCATCAACCACTATTAACAGCAAAGAGGAAACGGAGGAGTGTGTTGGCCACAAGATGACAATCTCTAGCAAGGAATCGGTGGCGGCGGTGGCGGCGGCGGCGACGGCGGAGAGCGCGTCGCTTGAACGGGTGGCGGCGCGGCGGCCGCAGGAGGCGGAGCAGGATCGGGGTGGCTGGCCAGCCTCAGTCATCGGCCCGGGCCAAGCGACTGCCAACAAGGCAGACCTTGTGCTCCGAGGGGCCTGCACAGACGAGCTGGCGGCGGCGGTGGCGGCGCGGCGGGATGTATCATCGCCCTGTTGTCACCGCGGACCCCTCCGCTCTCTTTGAGGGTCTGGATTTGTTGCGTTGTGTTTCTTAAGTGTCCAAAACAAATATAATTTATGAGATTTAATACGCCTTCAAAACTTCAGATTTTTTTAATGTTTTATTTTGTTCAACAGTCTTTTCAATTAATTAGGATTAGCCACCATTCAATGACATTTATGTATTCTTGAAGAAATATCCACTCACATAAACCTAGCAATCTTAAGAAGCATCAATACGTTAGTTTTAGATTATTATCTGCGTAAAATAAGTAATTTATATACTGAGATGAGAGTTTTGAAGTCATGACAACTGATGCTGGAGTGAACAAAATACTCTCACATGAATGATAAATTTATTAGCGTATTGTTCAGTATTGACACAATCACATCACAAATACAGTGCAGTGCAAATACATTGGCTAACACATTGGTATGAAAATATATCACTTTAACGATAACCCACGTCCAATTACAAAATGTTTTTTTTTACTCCAGTCCAGAGTATAGAAGTTATTTTTTGAATTCATATTTTGTGGAAACTAATCCGCAAGTTCTGAAATTTCTGATTAGTGTATGTAGCATTGAAGTAAATAATGGGCCAACAAGCGCCAAAATATTAAAAATCGAGTTTATACTTGGGATGTGCCCTTTACAGCTAAAATGTTATTTATGAACAGTTAACGTTTCGTAACTCTTAAGCAAAATAACAGTTACTTCGTTTATCCTGTTATTGAAAGTTATCGGTTGAAATTCATAGAGCTGCAATCTACAGGGTCAAGTCCGAACTACTCAAGTTTTTGTGGCAGCCATTTTGTTCGATAACAGCTTCACAGCTGCAAATGAATCGCGATTGTTCAAATTAGAGATTCAATAATACATAATTCGTCATTATTACATACCATGTGCCACAATATTTTTATATTTTATTGTATATACTTCAATAAGAAGTTTGTTTTTTGAATTAAATCCGTCCAATATGCTTGTTAACTTATTTCTGTCCCATTGCTGCTAATGTGAGATGAACTAATATTTCCCTAGGTCCGATAGAATGAAATCATTTACGGTCAAATAATTCGCATTATAATATTTTATTTTCAACAGTCATTACCACTTTAGCTAAAGGTAAGCAAAAACAGTTTCTCATTACGTTTGGCACTCGTCACTTTACTATGCACAAGTTTCATATTTGAAAGAATATTTGCAATCTGTAATCGAATCACGAATCACTTTTATATTATTAATATTCTATAGTCATTTGATGCATAAATATTTTATTACATGAATTACAATTCTTCCTTTGCAGTTCATCCAGTCTCGTTCATATTAGCTGCTACTTTGTCCAAACGTTTGGGGAAGTAGTGCAAGCAAGCGATGTGAGGTTTACGGTCCGCCACAAGCTTTACGGTCCTACCAACATTATTCTTTTTGCGTGGTTTAATTCTTAGCAGTCGCCACAACTGATTTAACTCTTAGCAGTCGGCCATGTTAGATTGCTGATCATGGACCTGTTATTTTTCAACTGTTATTAATAACAGCTATTACGAGTCAACTGTTATTGTGGTAACAGTTATTGAAGAAAAGCTTTTAAGCACATTTCTAGTTTATACGCGAGAAGTTATGATAATCATACTCAGAATTAAACGGACCAAGCGAAAGAACATTTGCAAATAGCGGGGAAAATTCCACAAAATAGGGCGAGGGCTACCTCACAGTGCTGTTACGTAATTAATGAGTCAACCGCCAGGCACCTTAAAGTGCATGCTGGTGCAAGCACGTGCTGGGGTATTGTGTTTTCAGGTGTGGATGTTATGTGATGTTTTACTGAACCAAGTGTTGATAGTTTCTTCAATTTAAACAATGGAAGTCTCTGTTGAATCTGTAAAGAAGAGAGGAAAGAAATGGGAAGGAAGAGTTCAAGACGAAAGGAAGGAACACGGAAATCGAGGTGAAGCATACCTTGGAGCAAATAATGTTTTAGGGAAAGCTAAAACGTCACCGGAGGTTGGGGCATTACATGCAGTTCTAATATAAAACCGTATTTAAATCGGTATAATATCCACTGCCGTATTACATTTCAACTTTATTTTATTTGTAGGTTCACTGCAAAATACTTGCGTAGGCCAAAATAAAAATAAAATGTTGATATCTATGGACTTATCTAATGGTTAAGGGTCATTTAAGAAATTCAGAAAAGTTTGGTTAAAGGATAGGCTTTTACGTCTTTTCATAGAAACTGCTCAAACAGAAAAAAAATCTTGTAGAAAAATGTTAGATGCTAAAAGATTTGATCAATAGGATAATTCACCATGACAAACAAACTCCATTTTCAATTGATATAAAGAGTGAAAAACATTTCTTTCAAGTTCAAAGAAGCTGTTAAATTGTTCATTAATACGAAAGGTCTCAGAATCAGAGATGTACAAAATATTTCGGTTCTTAGTGCTAGTCCTGGGTCAATCTAAGACAATCTTTCAGTGGTAGAGAATATTGGCAAACCATTTAAGTTCTGAGGAATGGTATGCATCCTGAGCACGTTGCAAAATTTCAACGTTTAAAAGAAAAGCAGACTCACAGGCGAAAGAGAAAGATCTGAAAGCAATTATACGATTTTCGAACAATGAAAACAAACCGTTTTAGGAGAATTTAGTGAAATGAATACTTGAAATATCAAACACGTACAAAAATAGAATAAATATTGATTTATTTCATGGATTTGTGAACGACAATCCTGTTTGAATATCACTCATTTTATTGATGTATTTATGTACTTAGCCCGTTATGTACGAAACAAATCAATGACGTACATTGTTTTTTGATTTTTCATGTTCACTATTTTTTCACTTATCACTTTAGAACACGAAACATTTTACGTAAAACATTAAAGATAAATTTCAACTGTTCATTTGTGTTTTTTTTTCATGAATATTTTGTAGACGTTTCCACCTTTAAACAGAAATCCTCAATTATATCAGCAGTAAGATTTTGGCTGTCCGTTATTTACTTCATGTTGATTTAGCCGAGAGGGCAAAAAGCTTTGTGTACTCCCTTCCTGTCCATAGTACATTTATGACTTGGGGCAGTCGAATCTCCTCCTAAAACCATTCTTAGCTACAATATGATTATGGTTAAATCGGAGGAAGAGGGTGGTGAAAAGCAAGCTGTGCTTGGTCCCCACTGAAGTTAATGGGGCATATGCAGCTAAGGTCAACGGTTTTACAACTTTATAGAAAAAATCGCTCTGCGCTTTGGAGGCTTCTGGCAGGATAATTTAGCAAATAAAAGTTCGTCAAAAGTTGCAAACAAATGCTACAAGATACAAAATGTCGAGACGCTGTACACAAACACATGAAAAGGAGCGCGCGAAACGAGCAGTAAAATTATTTCGAGCGCTAATGGTTTAGTTGGCGGATGAAATTAAAATGCTACTTCTCTATATATCTGGGTAGATTATCTAGATGCAATGAGTAACCCATTCTTTTTACACAATAATTTACAAAATAAAAATCTTCGACAACCTTTCCAATCCCTTAGCCGCGAAACCCCCGCGACCGTCCCTAGATCCAGCCCAGTACCACTGCTTTAAAGCAGGCTAGCAACGCGTGGTGCGAAGCTGTCGGACACAGAGTCCCTTAACTATCGTTACAACATGGCCTGACGCCAAACCGGTCTTCGCCTCGAAGACCGCGTGCTAGGATAGCACCGGAGATATCACTCGGCCTTTCGACCCTCTACATATCCCCCGTGGGCGCAGTTGATGCAGCCTTAAGTACCCGGAGGCTCGCCCCCTCCCCTCGGCGCTCCCATGCCGGCGGGCGTCAGGAAGGTTCGACGGCCAGCCTCCTCTAGGAGGCTTGCGACATAGTCCACGACTCGCACTAACCTTTCTCTATAGTTATATTTGGAGAGTTTCCTGCCCCACCCTCCTGGCCTATTCAGCGCGTCTTCAGATCAGGCGCACGTCAGCGTGCACAGCGCATGCCAACCGCCCCCAACCCCGCATCCGGCTTAAGCATGGGGGAGGACGGTTTTCCCGGCACGGCTCGCAAGGAAGCGATGCGCGACGCCACAGTATATTGGAAACTCTCCACCAAGCCTTCGATTGTTACCATTTCTCCTCAACTTCTCAACGCTATGTGCCGGGGTTTTCGAGTGAGAGGATGTTAAATGGCAGCAGATATTCAGGTTGGGTTTCTCTCTGTATCTGAATAGAGTTCCTAGATAGTAGTGTAATCGTGCTGTCGATTTTGCCGTTTTATATTCACCAATAGACCTAAAACTAATATGAATATATTGGAGACCCTCCACAAGGAAAAGCCTTCGATTACTACCATTCCTGAGGGTGCTGCCGGGCGGGGTGTTCGAGCGAGAGGGAGTGAGATGGCGCAACGCGTAGGCGCGGGAGCCGCGAGCAGCCGCCGCCATAAAGCACGGGCGAGGCCAGGCCCGCCCCGCGCCATCAGCGCGCGCCGCTCGCTGCGGCAAATCAGACAATGGAACATTAGCTGTCGACCGACTCGCCCGAGAACTCCTCGCGCGACCGTATCGTGCGGTGAGCGCTCGCATAATGGAACTCCCGAACGAGAAGGTGTAACGGCGGTACTTCCTCTCGTCAAAGGCTTAATAGGCTCTAAACGTAGTTAGCAAATCCATCAACAGGCCGTTATCCATCCATCGCTGCTCGGAAGAACTGTGTGGGTACGCGATCGTAAATAGTGGTAGCTACAGGAGGACTCAAAAGCGAGGATCGTGGGGAATCGGTATGTTTTGGGGTTGATTTTAAGGTGACAATCCATTTCCAATACGTAGATTAGCTATTGAGGTTATTCTGATAGTATGTTATAAATAGAAATATTCTCGACTAGGTTGCAACATGGAAGAAAAGTTTCTATAATTTAAACGAAACCTTTGTGATTTTATTTAGTTGCTATTCATGGGCGACAATAAATTTATTACGATTCAAAGAACAAAGCATGGAAAAGGTCTGGTTTAAAACAAATATTGCCAAAACGGTTCAGAAGTGCAGGGTAACTGGTCATATCGATTTGACCCCGATATTCATACGTCATGTTACAAGGGAAACGTCATAGTGGTAGTAGGGGGCACCCACGCTGCTCGCGATTAAAACGCTTACACATTCATAGAGTAAAGGATATACGAGACACTCCAGAATCTCAATCTCTCAGAGTAACTAAGGCTGGACTTCGAGCGGCCACCAGTCGAGCGCGAGAGTGGGCAATTCACTGATTTCGTTGTTTATTGCTCCTCGAATGAATACTTCTCATTCAGGGAGTCAGAAGGTCGATATGTTTATTGAACACCGCCCTGCCCTAATCAAGGATCGTGGATGTTGAGTTTCTTACTTTCCATTCGCTGTTCTGCAAAGCAGTTGTCACTGTAATGGACTATATTTAGTTTCGGGGAGTTTATATTTGGTACCGTCACATGATCGAGGAATCCAATGAATTTACAACAAGCACAGGCGCTATAAATAAACTTTAATTATTAGTTTCAAAAATATTCTCATAATAGCAATTCTTGTGAGACCGTATTATGTAATAGTTTCTATCCTGTAAATATCCAACACGTTCTCCTAGAATTCCCAGAAACTCACAAAATCATTTATGCATCGCATTACTTTGCTTCATTAATAAATAATGATAACGAAGTATTATTTTTGTTTTTCTAAATGAGAACCGATGATGAAAAAGTAAACCACTCCAATTTCGCATCTAAACATGAAAAGATAATTCTCAATAAAAATTTCAACCAATGCAGTGAATAGTCTTTGAAACCCATTGATGCAAAGACAAATAGTTCACCAAACATTGTTCTATAATTTACTGTCGATATATTTTTACTTGGTGTCAAGCATTGTCCTTGCAATTGTCCCGCACACTGCTATTCCAACATTCCCATTGTACGGGCCAATGTGTACACTACAATTAGTGGATTCTCTGAGGAGTGCTAGAAACCACAGCGGTGGACGGATGGGCGGGGCGGGGCGGGGTGGGTGCGGGGATTGCGTGCGGCGGTGGGCGGGGCCGAGGGCCGGAAGCGCCGGGGCTTCTGTTTCCGGGCGCACAAAGGCTCGCAGGTGCAGAGGGCGCGCGGTCACTCGATCTGCGATTGTCAGCGCCGCCCCCGCCCCCGCCCCCGCCGCAGCTTCCGGCGCACCCCGCCACGTGCGCGGCGCCCGCCCGCGGCCACCCCCGCGCGCCGTGGGAAGACTTCTTTGTGGGTCTTGGTCCGACGATCCGCGTTTCGAAGAAGCGGTACGCTCAGTTCTCTATTTCAAGTGTCATAATTGTGTTAAAAAACGCTAGGTATGTCGGAGGTGATATTCGTAAAGCGCCTGATAAATCATGATATTGGAGTCCTGAACCACATACCAATTCCATGATTTCATTTTTTAAATTTCAAGTCAGTGGAATAACCACTTTTCAAATGAGTGTTAGCTTAAAATGGATGGATGCACTGTAGTGGCCCGAAGTTACGAGTAACTGTAAATTTCGCACCATCATACCCCTATTTCTATGTGAGATCATCCCCTGGGTAGATATAGAGTGAGAGGTGAGATAATTATTTCTCTAGGTTATGGAGAACGGAACAGATGGTTTGGGAGACGGTATGCTTGGTACATGATGATAGGGCACAACCAAAAATTGTATCAAATTATCACGTGTTGATGCTGGTTCTAAGTCCTGTCGTAGTTCGTGTTCAGTTGGACAAGCTAAAAAAAATACATGTCCACCAACTTCCTAGAAAAAGCAGAGAAATTTAATCAATTATAGACACTATTGAGTTATCAAAAGTCAAATATTCAAGCGGATGACACTGCTTTTTACGGGTTCTTTTACTTTTGATCGTACTGTGACGTACTGGGATTCAAGTACACAGACAACTGTTTCTGAGAGAAAATATTTACAAATATTCACACAAAAGTCAACAAGTTAAATTTATAAACATTAAAAATATGTCCGGCAAACTTTTTCTCCCTTACCCGCGAAAACCCTGCGACCGTCCATAGGCCTACAGCCCAGTGCCACTGCTCTAACGCAGGTGAGCCATGCGTGGTGCGATGCTGTCTGACGCTGAGTCCCTTAACCACAGTTATTACATGGCCTGTCTTCGCCTGGAAGACCGCGTGCTATGAGAGCACCGGAGATATCGTACAGTCTTTCGATTCTCGATGTTGGTGATTTCTTCCATGTACTTTTTTTTATTTTAATAGTATGTTAACTATTTATGAATTCACTGTAATTGTAAACTAAGTTTTCATTTCATGTAGATAAATTTTGTGCTAGTGAATGCAAGAACCTGGAGTATAATGAAGGGACTAACAGAACTGAACCTTTTGTAATCAAAATTAATATAAACATAAAACAAGAATATTAAATTTGTAAAATGAAAGGTTAAAAGAAATAAACCGAAAATACATACGAAAATAATTTTCAGCTACATATTTAGCCATAATTTAAATAAATCTTGGCGTTTTGATAAATAATTGTGAATTAAATTTTTTTATCAGTAATAAAATTTGTCATTTAAATGAACTGGTGAAACAATTTTAAAATGTTTTTTAAAGTTTTGAAACTGTTATAAAATATTTAATAATTTAATCCACCTGAACACATAAGTGATTAAGTGGGTACATCAATGTTTCATTATCATTTGCTAGCAATTACGTTTATGTCAATATATTCCATTCTATTGTGAATTATGTTATATTTCACACATTTTACTTTACTAAATAAATATTTTAATGTTAAATTATTATATTTTATTTCTAGGTACATGCTGTTTTAAAATATTCATTATATATATACAATGTACATTACATTATATTATGTACATGTATATAATGTAATGTATATGTAATGGACCTATAATACATTCAACAACAATGTAGGCATTATTGATGTATGTATATCTACCATAATAAAAGTCAGACAGCAAAATTTAAAGGCTTTTGAGGCTTTTGTGTAATTTATTGTGAAATTTAATTATCACTAAATGCGTAATTTTTATGCAATTATTTCCATTTTTACGGTGTCTGGTTGTGTAGGTAAATATACAGATCTGTTGTTAGATCAAAAATAAGTAATGAATATTCTATTGATAGCAAGTATCACGCATAACCCATTCCTATACCCGTCAACGATCAGTAACTTCACACCAATAAGGAATGCTTAAATAAGACAACACGGACGGCTGACTCTCTCAACTAGTATAGCTCTGTACGCCGTCGCGGAAGGCCGGCACCTTCTATCAGTATCGTCCGGATAGGTTGTGACGTTGTAGGTTGAACAAATCACAGATAAGTGTCCTTTGGTTTATACACAGTTTATTTACATATATACAAATAACTGCCCTCGTATTTACTACAGGAGCATTTGCTCCCCGTTAGTATCTCCTAACTGCCAAATCTACTGTTAACATGAGCCTGGCGCTCATACCCGCAAGCTTGCGGCCTCTTACGCACACTTGCGTCTCGCGATGGTCTCGTGACAAAGTTGGAGGAACAAAAGCTACCCTTTTCAGGGCCGGCGCGCCTTTATAGCCTCGCTGAGGCTGCGTCGCCACCCTCCGGGTGCTACTACCCGGCGGATGACACTCCCCGCCGGGTCTTGCGACACATCTGGCACAAGAGTGACGCGTACCCTCTCGAACTGCACCCTGGACTCGGCCTCCCTTGCTTCCTGCACATTGTGGTGCATTCTGCACGTGTCCACTCTGAGTGTCCACGATACCCGCTGTGCATCACGCTGCCGCGTGCGCGGCAGTAGCGGACGCTACAACGTCATGACGGTAGGCTGGCTCCTCCAACCAGTGTTGCTCGCTTACGCCGAGTAGATAGCCAACTCTACCGACAAGGTTGCTTGAGCTCGGCAGCTTCTATCTGTGCACTTCTGACAAGGTGAATTCAGAGGAGTGCAACAAGGGACTCTTCACGATGCAACTTTTCGTTCCAACTATCTCCGTCACGAAACAGGAACAGTGGGGCCTATATTACCATGCGTTTCCTTGTTACAGTATAAAAACGTACAGAATATATCGGTAGAAATGTCAAAGAAAAAGCTAGAAACTATGATGGAAATATCTTTCCACCGTGCTAGAAACGAATCGATTAAGTTTCAGTACGTTGAATTCTGATTGGTTCAGGTGAAACGTACGCTCCAGCTTACGCTCGTCATTGTGAAAGCTTGTTTTTACGCGTACATTTTACGGCGAAGTTTACAGCATTACGTTACGTTTAAGTTTGCATTGTGAATGAGACCTTACTCCGTATGACGTATAGGTACATATACGAGAAAATAAATTTGCCCTTAGAATTAGAGCAATAACATTAAAATCTTTTCTACGAAAAAAGTGGATTTTCCTAAGTTTTATTTCGTTAATTATAAGTTGTAAGATAAATAGATGTTTTATTTTGTATATATAGTGAACAATATTCATATATAAAATAAGTATAATTACATCGTTTCATACTGATCGACAGGGGATCAGTATGGTCAACAGATATTGAGCAGTTGATCATATAATATCTGTTTGTAAACTCAACATTGATCTGTAAAAATCTATAAATATGTGTGGATACCATCCGTCGAAGAAGTTCCGTTTCTGAAGAGAAATAGGCAAGATGAAGGAGGGTGAAACGGAAATCAGCGGGAGTAGCCGGGCCGGCGATGTGGGCGGCGCGCCCTGGCGGCGGTGGAGCAGCGGCGGAGGCCGAGGTGGAGGCGGTGCGGCGCAGTTGTGACAGGCTGCGTCATAAACCCCGCAGTGCCCCGTCCGGGCACAAAACACCGCGGCCCTCACTCTTCCCTCTTCCTGCCGTAAAAGTTGGCGCCTAAACGGCACCTCGCCGCCCCCACACCCGCCCCCGCCCTCACCCTCGCCCTCGCCCTCGCCCTCGCCCTCGCCCTCGCCCTCGCCCTCGCCCCCGCCCTCACCCTCGCCCTCGCCCTCGCCCTCGCCCTCGCCCTCGCCCTCGCCCTCGCCCTCGCCCTCGCCGTCCGACCCCGCTCCGGTGGCTCTTCCCTTGCTAGGCCTTCGCTGTACCTGGGACACTTCGTTTGGGCCGGCATATTCCCTGCAATCGCACGAAAATTCAGAGAAATTATTTCCCCACGTTCAAACCATACGGTAAAATTTAGCTATTCTTTCCTTAAAGATCAAGCCATCGGAAAAGGAAGGATTTCTTTGCTCTTAAGTTAAAATGCTGAACATTATAAAACATTTTAATTCATGATGCATAAAATACTAAATTAGGAAACAAACACTCTTGATACCAAAAATAACTCATTCCAGTATTTACCAACTTTTTTGGGGGGAGGGCAGGTCAGTTGCCAAATAAGAATTGGTCGGCGACTGATCAATACAATCAAGAAACCAATGATTGCAATTGAATATAATAAACTTCGTAATTAAAAAATGTTACAAAAGTAAATAAATTATAACTACGCATTCACAGCGATACGCTATCACGTAAGAAAATACTCGCCGCAATACGCACAGGAGAAATGTCATGACCAGTGATTAAAAAACACTCAAAATTTTGTAACCATTGCATTACAAAGAAGATTAGAAACGCAGATCTTCAAAAGCGGAAGCGTCTTGGATTATTTAAAGTCCAGATATTTGCGAGAATATTAGTGTAAGAAATTCTCATCTTTAAATCCATTCTTTGTGGTATGATTATGGATGTATACTATAGAGAAAACTTAAGGGAGTCATTGAAGCAAACAATTACCTGAAAAGGGGGTGATGGAAGAAGAAGGTTAGGAATGCTAGATTTAGGAATATTACGTATCCTCGCAAAGGGGTAGTACACATGCAACTTTCTCATACCTATTTTATGCGGGGAAACACATCACTTTCATATCAAACCGCGTGTTAATGCAAGAAGATTTTTTGTTTCTCTTGTAAAAACATCGTAAATGAAAGTATAACCAACGACTCACTTAACTGAATGTTTTCACTTCACTGATCACCAAATGATGGGTGAGCTCCAATGACTTGAACACCTTGAATCACTAACAACTAACGAATACATATTAATATATGTTCAATTTCAGCATCATTTCTTCACACCAAATATTTTATGCTGTGAATATATGCTTAAAAAATAACGAAATAAGAAGCTGGAGAAATGGAATCAATGGAATTATTAAAAAGCTACATTCTGAACCTTTGTAGTACTAGTTATCAGTACGAAATAAACCACTACGTAACGCATGCCCACTGTGTACGGAGTGCTTCGCATTACCTTGAATGTTCTGAATTAATAGTATTTACCCTACTCCATTATATTTTTTGCGTATTTTGTTAATTAAAGTAATTCTTTGTATTCTTTGTGCTTGGTCTGTCAGCCAACATTGGGCCACTCCTGGTCAGAAGCTTCCATTTGCGGATGCTCTTTTCCTGAAGGGCGTAGCGGTATTTACATTCGTCCTGTTCACCTACATTTCGATCAACGTTTCAACTCGATTTATTCTCTGCACAATTCAGGTTTTCCGGGAAAAGGTTCTCCGTCTAGAAGGATTTTGTGGTTTCCTTGAGGTCACATTAGAACTGCGGAAGATACCTGTAAAAATAAATTATTTCCTCTACGAACGAACATGGTCTTGAAATTAGTGGAGGTTAAATTATGTACGACGGTTGAGCAAACAGACTGTGACACAGTTCAAGAAAGGAAGGATTGAAGGATTGGAGAGCGGGGAGAGAGAGAGGGAGAGAGAGATGGAGAGAGAGGGAGCGGGGAAGAGAAGGGTTAGAGGGAGAGAGCGATGGCGTGAGACAGATAGAGGGAAATACATAGATGGACAGAGTGGGAGCAGGAGAGAGTGGGATCAGGAGGGAGTGGGAGCAGGAGAGAGTGGGAACAGGAGAGTGTGGGAACTGGAGAGAGTAGGAGCGGGAGAGAGAAGGAGTGTAGTTATATTCCTAAAATCGTTTGTTGTGTTATATATTAAAATACCTAATAGATACAGAATAAGTTTCAATCAACAGTCGTTTCCACTCATATTGTGACAGAATTTAATACCTTTCACAAATTGGTCTTTGACTTGGAAGATAAATAATATATACACCATGTAGAGAATAAATCAGTTGAATTTGTTTTCATGTATACGCTGTGTCATGTATTTACATTTTTTGCAATAGTTTTTCAATCGTTTGTAGGTGTCCTGAACACGCTGTTCTTATACAAAGAACACTGCTATTAGTGGCGTGAATCTTTCAGACCTTGCGCGCCCTAGTGGACACCCTTGGGACATCGGCCTGAATTGGGTTCCGCCGCGTCGGGTCTTCCTTGCATCTTGGATTTATTTCAACGCGCCTGCAACGCGCCTGCCTCTGGTAACGATCACTTCGGCGCCCCACTGACAGAGGAAACGAGGGAGTACAGGAATACACGTCCTGTGGCACAATATTGAGCTTTGGAGGATGGCCACGAAGAGGGGACTTTCGTATAAATGGATAAGGAGTTGAAAGGTCGAGAAATAAAGTTTTTGGAAGGATGAAAAGCTAGAATAGTGGTTGTTTTAATCATTTTTAATATTGTAAAATTCCTCGTCATTTGTTTGATTTATACAGGTTTTGTTTCTCGATCATCTACATTCTATGTTGGTAATTTGCTTATTGTACCAATTGATTCACCTGATTTGCTTCCAACACCATCTCTAACACCTCAATTTAATCTATATACACATATGATGCAATCTACACGCAGCTTTGCCTCTGTTAGAAGTCACTGCTTCGGAGCCGTAACGCGAGTCATGGAACGGAGCTCGGTTGCAAACCCAGGACAGGATACTGAAGTAAACGAGGCTAGTGTACTCGCAAGCCGTAAACACTTGCCAATGCTACGAGGGGTGTCTTGAGTGCTCCCGGTTGTGCTGGAGGGGGCAGCACTAGGAGCGAGAGATGGAGATAAGGTGAACGAGGTGGAGGAAATGGGAGAGATGGTCGAGGCGCATGGGAGAGGTGTGAGACAAGAGACGGAGGTCGAAGAAAACAGCCAGGGAGAGCGGGTTACGCCGATGGACAGGAAGGGTAAGATCCTTTTAAGACTGGGGAGAAAAGTCAGGGAAAGGAGAGGGAGGGGAAAGCGGAAACTGTGAGAGAAGGAAAGGGTGCGGTAATGTGAGGGAGGGATTAACGTAAAACATACGAAAGACGCGGAGATCGGCGCGGGGAGAAGGGAATCGAGACATTCCAAAAGAAAGGGAAGACGTGAGTGAGGGTAGACGAAAGGGCGCGGAGATGGAACTATTGTTGGTTGAGAGTATTCGCGGGGTGGGCGGAGCGGCGCACATCGGTGAGGCGTGGGGGTTGGGAGAGAAGAAAAGGAATGAGGCGGAGCGAGCGGAATGATGGCAGGATGCGAAGAGGTAGAGCAGGATTGAGAGGGACAGAAGAGTCGAAGAAAAGCGCGGGAAGTGGGACAACTGGGCTGGCGGCACTAGCAGGGCGGTGGGTGGGTTGGGCAGAGTGAGTGAGGTGAACGGGATGGTCGGGGTGAGCGGGATGAGCGGGAAGAGCACGGAGAGTGGGGTGGACGGGCAGAGTGGGGAGAGCGGTGTGGACGGGTAGAGTCGGGAGACCCGGTGAGCAGAGAGAGAGGGAAGAGCGAGGAGAGCAGGATGTATGGAGTAGGCGGGGTGTGCGACAGGAGGGTGAGGGAGGTGAGTGGACTGTAGGGTGAACGGGCTTGGTGGGTGGGTTGGAGACTAGGTTGGTTGGTGATGTGTGGATGGCGGGCGGCCCGGTATGAATGTGGGTGGGACAGGGTGGGCGATTTGCTCGGGAGTGGTGGGATGGAGCGGAGGGGTGTAAGACTCCCGGCGCGCAAGAGGTGCGTAAACGCAGCCGTAAAGCCGTCGGGGATCGCGCGGCGCCCTGCCGGGTGCACGGCGCGCGGGCTTTCGATTACACGCTACGCGGTCGCCGCCCGCGCGTTTGTTACGAGCGCTCGCGGCCTCTGCGCTGGGAGGGTGGGGCGGCTCGGGAGGCGCTTGCTCGTTGCCTGTGAAGGAGCGGAGCTCTCGTGCATTTGTTTCAGGAGCTTGTACGAATCACGGGAAGTGCTATGAAATCGCACTCACTCCGAACCGAATTGCCACCAGAATTCGTATGTTTTGCACGTTTCGGAAACTATTTGCAAATAGGGTGTGGTGCAATTGATTAAAGCTTGTGGGAAACATTGCAAGTACTTGGCGGTTTTTCCTACAAAGAATTAAAATTGGGAGTGTTTCAAATATTTGAATGTAAATAAAATGAATGTTTATTTTGTAAATGAATGTAATATTTTAACGTTTATTGTATTTTCTTGCGAAATATCCAAGAAAATACTGCTTATTCTATTTAATAAATAAAAACTAATAATTAATAAATTCTACAAATAAAATATATAACTTTATCCAATTTATTAGTGCATATGAAGATAACTCGAAACTTATGTGTTTTATGTTTCCAAATATTAGGTGCAAAATACTTACAAAACAGTCTTTGGTTCTAAAATTATCACAATGCCACGTCGGAGGCCTTCTGACACGATCAATATCAGTGAACTTTAGGCATTCAAAATTGATTTCTTTCACTCTGCTTTTTTTCCCTTGACCCCCGAAGTTCCTATCAGTTACGTGGTGAAAAATAATTTCGATTCCAGACGGACAGATATGGTCATTTTTAATTCATTTAGTAATATTGCAGACATTTTATACATTATATTGTTGTAATTATTTGTGTTATTGTAAATAGTTTAGTTAAATCGTAACATAATAACGAAGTTGTAGCGTCACGGTGGCGGCCGTGAGTGGGAGGCGGAGCGGAAGTATCGCATACCTGCGGGCATGAATAGCTGGCGCCCCGGCTTTGGGATACATTTAGACAAAGGGGACGCCAGCTTGACCGGGAAGGTCACGTGGTAGACGCGAGCCTTCCTCCTATACCTAGAACAGTCACGTGACGGCTGCACTCTGGTATAAAATCGAGCCGACGAGCTCAGACGGTGGGTTTTATTCTGGAAACCTCGCGCAATGCGCAAAACTTTACGCCCAGGCTGGAGCGTGTCGTGCCTAGTGCACTGGTGACGAGGTCACGGTAGCGGCGCGGGAGTAGCGTCAGAGGAGGCGGGGCCTCCCTAACTTTGTGGGGTATCCACAGGGAAATATTTACAAGTGTGTAGGTTCGGAGCAGAAGTTGGTTATTGTACATACATGTAAATAAACTTGTACATACTTGTAAATGTCTGTGTGTTTTTCTCCATGACGCCACAGAAGTATTTACGCAACGCTGGAAAGGTATTTTAGGACTATATAAAAAATCCCAACTTCAACCTAGCTCTGCTTCCCTCTAGTCTGCAATTAAAAATTTAACAAATGACAAAAAACAATTACTCCCATTAAAAAAAATAATAACACATTAGCAACTAGTGATTATGAAAAAGCCGAACTACTGGCATATCATTTTGAACTCTCCTTTACTAATAACCTCCCTTATAATATTTATTTTACCCAAAACATAGTTCAATCATTAGCCAACCCACTTCATACAGTTCCTGAAAGAATTAAATTTATTTCCCCATCTGAAATCAAATACATAATTTCCAAACTTAAAAACAAGAAATCACCAGGCTTAGATTTAATTCCTAATATTGTAATTAAACATTTACCACATCCCATCCTCAGTTCACTAACAACTATATATAATGCATGTTTCAGCCTCAACTACTTTCCAAACTCCTGGAAAACTGCACTTATCCTGCCAATTCCTAAACCCAACACAGATCAAACTAAACCTGAAAATTTCAGACCAATTAGTTCGCTGCCAAATTTTTCAAAAATATTTGAAAGAGCAATTTTAACCAGGATTAATAAATTTGTAAATCAAAATAATATTCTTCCTAGCAGTCAATTAGGTTTTAGACATAACCATGCTACTACGCATCAATTGTTAAGTCTAACAGACTATATTGCCACAAATTTCCAAAAATTACGTCATACTCTTGCTATATTTGTAGACGTAAAAAAAGCATTTGATAAAATCTGGCATGATGGATTAATTTTTAAATTGAGATATATTGGTTTCCCAAATTACTTACAAAATATAATAAAATCCTTTTTAGTTAATCGAAGATTCAAAGTTCGAATAAATAACTCTCTCTCAACTGATCACAATATACAAGCTGGACTTCCCCAAGGATCTCCATCTCCAATCTCCTATGCTTTTTAATATTTTTATTTCTGATATGCCTTACCTCTTACATTCAGATATTGCCTTATTTGCGAACGACACTGCAATATTTACCACTCACAGTGATCTTCTTTTATGTAGAGACAAACCCCAAGAGGACTTAAATCTCCTAATGTCTTGGTTCAATGATTGGCAAATAAAAATAAATCACCAAAAATCTCAAGCTAAACTTTTCTCCTTAAAACGAATTCTTCCTACTTATCCCTTAATAATTAATAACCATACAGTTAAATGGCTTCCAAATGACACTCCTGTTAAATATCTTGGACTTCAAATAGATACCAAATTAACCTGGAAAAACCACATAACATCAATAGCTAATAACACACACATAAAAATATTAAAATTGTATCCATTCATAAATAGAAAATCAAAATTATCAATAAACTCAGCATTAATGATATTTAAATACATTATACGACCTTCACTGACCTACGCCTGCCCAATTTAGGGGAACTGCCGCTAGAAGCCACCCTCAAAAACTGGAAGTACTCCAAAATAAATTTTTAAGAATTGTTTTAAAAGCTCCATGATATATTAGAAATAATCAAATTTTAAAAGAATTATCAATAGAACCTCTGAAAACTTGAATTTTAAAACTTTCTTCTGATTTGTACTCTTGTCTTTCATCTCGCGCAGCCACTCCTTTGTACACTTTGTACACTTTGTACACACTATCAGTCAATCTTTTCCCACGAATAAAATCAAAATATTCAAAAGACCTACTGCATCCACCTTAATTAGCTGTAAAGCAGGTTCCAACATTTCTAAATTAAATATTTATGTTTTTAATCCAAATATTGTATGCATTTTCTGAAGGACCCTTCCTGGGTATCCTTAGTTGTTATTGTCTTATATTGTAAATATTATTGTCTTCAAGCATTGTTCATGTATGATGAAATGTACTTCAAACAAAATTGTATATACTATGTACCATGAAAACCCTTGAAAGACATGATAATGTCGAACAAGGATAAGAAAAGGGACGATATAAAAAGAATAGCAATAGGACATTGGGGGTTGCCAATGCATAGGTCGCCGAAGCAATAGACCTTGTTAGGGAGACATCCACAGTGCTATACGTTCTTATGACATGAGCTTCGACGAAAGGTACTTCGTAGAGAGGTTTTGTGACCATTGCACGTAACAAAAAGATATTTAAGTTTTTTTTTTTTAATTTTATTTTATGTCGCTTTTTAACTACTATGGTCATCAGCGACATCATTACAGATTTACATTAGAGAAATTTTTATGTGACATTTGTACATTCAATTTATCATCAGTCATTAATACATTGAAATTTGCACTAAATATTCACATTACACATGGTCTATGTTTTAAATTACATATGGAAAATATTGTCTTAACCTGTATGTGTCATGCATACATTCAATAAATTATCAGTTAGCAGTAATGTTACATTATATTACATATTTACATCTCTCACATAATTTGTATTTAATTTAGATAACAATATACTGTCTGTATTTATGCCTTCAATTAGTCATCAAACAATAATTAATATACTTATATTTTACAATACATATATAAATTTGTATTTTGATTTCCATTAGGGATATGCTTGTATCATTAATACTTTAGTTAGCAGTCAAACAGTTTACATATTTATATTAAACCTCTTTACATGTACATTTTGTATTTATATTATATATTACTTATTACATCAGAGAATTTTTATGGGTCACATATACATTCAATTTATCATCAGTCATTACTACATTGAATTTGCACTAAATTTTTGCATTACACATAAGCTATATTTTGAATTACATAATGGAAATATTGTCTGTATGTGTCATGCCTACATTTAATAAATTATCAGTTATTAGTAACGTTACATTTATATTGCATATTTACATCTCTCACATAATTTGTATTTAATTTAGATAGGAATATGCTGTCTGTATATATGCCTTCAATTAGTCATCAAACATTCATTAATGTGCTTACATTTTATAATACATATATAATTTGTATTTTGATTTCCATTAGGGATATGACTTATATCATTAATACTTTAGTTAACAGTCAAGCAGTTTACATATTTACATTAACCTATTTACATA
Organism: Teleogryllus occipitalis; assembly: GCA_011170035.1. Lineage (NCBI taxonomy): Eukaryota > Metazoa > Arthropoda > Insecta > Orthoptera > Gryllidae > Teleogryllus > Teleogryllus occipitalis. Next base: position 61,764 of record BLKR01003578.1, on the reverse strand, counting down.
TACATTTTGTATTTATATTATATTATTTATTCCATCTTATATGGAATTGTACTTATTTATTAACTTCAGGAAAACTATTGTCTGTCTACATCCAGCTTTGGTATTTAAACAGTCTCTAATACTTTTAGGCAGTTTAGATTGGTCTCTTTCAGTTTTTAATTCTTGGCAGTATATAAGAAGGTGCTTGACTGTCCAAGCTGCACCACACTTTTCACATAAGTTTCTCTGTTTTTTTGTAATTAAATGGATATGTGTCAGATTTGTATGACCTATTCTTAACCTGGCTATTGTCACTTGTTCCTTTCTAGAAGTTGGCACTATAACAGACTTCTCAAAGGTTGATTGTATTATTTCCTGTAGTTTATTAGAGTCAATGTTTCTCCAGTGAGAATCCCAAAATTCTTTGATTTTTATCTTAATATATCGTTTAACGTCTTCTTGTGGTAAACTTATTGTGTTGTTTAAAGGTTCATTAATTGCATTTTTGGCTTCTTTATCGGCTTCTTCGTTACCTTGAATTCCCTGATGGCTTGGTATCCACACTAGTTCTATACTATAGTTGTTAGTCATTAGCCAAGTAATTAATTCTCTAATTTCCTTTATTAGTAGATTTGAGTTACTGGTGTTTGTTATGGCTAAAAGTGCTGATTTAGAATCTGAGAAAATTACATGTTTAGTTTCTATTCTATTGTTACTTATTATTTGTAAAGATTGAAGAATAGCTATCGCTTCACAGGTATATATAGAGAGGGTGTCATGTAATCTGAATCTGTATGTTTTATTATTTGTTACTATTGCACATCCTCTTCTCCCATTCATTGCTGATCCATCTGTGTAATAGGATTTGTAATCATTTTACTTTGTTTTCATTTCTAAAAATAAAATTCTAAATATTCCTTTGGGGGTGTTACTCTTCTCATACTCTGCTAGATCCATATTTACTTTTATTGTGATGTTACTCCAGGGTGGTAATGTAGGCTTCTTTTTAGGTAGTAGTGAGGGGATGGTCATATTCAGCTCTTTAGTATAGAGAGATGCTCTAATATATAAAGGCTTTGGTAATCCTGGATGTGCTAGATATTCTGCTTCTGTGGTATTTCTCTTCCAAGGATATTTATGAATATCCTGATTATTTGCTAACATCTTGTTTGCATATAGAGTTATTTGTTCTTTTCTTCTTAGCTTAAGAGGTATCATGTTAGTCTCAACTAAAATACTGATAGTGGGACTTGTCCTAAGTGCACCAATACAGTGTCGTAGTGCAGTATTTTGTATAGTTTCTAGTTTATTAATTAGGTCTCTTCCAGCTGAGTCATATAAAATGCATCCATAATCTAATTTTGATCTTATTATGGCTTGGTATGTTTGTATGAGGCATTTTCTATCAGAGCCCCACTGTAATGCAGATAGGGCTTTTATGGTGTTGATTCTTCTAAAACATTCAGTTCTTAACTTGTCAATATGGATCTTCCATTTCATCTTCCTGTCAAAAGTCATTCCTAATATTTTAATAGCTGGAACACTTCTAAGAATATTGTCATCCAACTTTAGAGTCACCCTTTTTTCTTCTTTCTTCCTAGAGAATATTATATATTCAGTCTTTGTTTTAGAAAATTTAAAACCAGTGTTGTCAGACCACTTTTGGAGGTTGTCGAGGGTGTTTTGAATGAGTCTGGCTGTGTGTTGAATATTTTTTCCAGTGCAAATTATGGTTAAATCATCTGCAAATAAAAATCCCTTAACCGGTTTGTGGATTGTTTGAAGCACTTCATTAATACTGATCAGAAACAGAATAACGCTTAACACAGAACCTTGTGGCAGACCATTTTCTATTTGCACTGGTTTAGAGAGAGTTTTATTGATTCTGACTCTAATACTTCTGTTGCTCAAAAAGTTCTTAATAAATGCTAAAATATTTCCTTTTAGATTAAGATTCTGTATTATTTTAAGTACTCTATGTTTCCAGACCATTTCATAAGCCTTCTCTATATCAATGGCGACTGCAATTACATGACTTTTGTTTAAAAGGCTTCACATATCTCTGCTTCTACATTTATTAAATAATCCATTGTTGAATGTGATTCCCTAAAGCCAAATTGAAGAGGTGCTAGCATATTATGTGCCTCCAGGTACCATCTAACTCTTCTACTGATAATTTTCTCCATGATTTTACACAAATTGCAGGTAAGTGATATTGGTCTGTAGTTGGAAGGTGAACTTGGCACTTTGTCAGGTTTTAGAATGGGAATTACAGTAGCTTCTCTCCATGTATCTGGAAATTCCTGTCTTTTCCATATAAAATTATATATTGCTAAAAGGTATTTTAGTGCTTTGTCTGTAAGTTGTTTTATCATTAAATTAGGTATACAGTCCGGACCAGGGCTTGAATTGTTTAATTGGGAGAGTACTAAATCTAGTTCATGTCTTTTAATTTCTATATTTATGTGGTTTGTATTATCTTCTGTATCATAATTGTTATTGTTTTCTTCCAATTCCTTATAAATTAAGAATTTTTTATTATAGTTGTTGGAATTAGAGTTTGCAGCAAAGTTTACCGCTAGGAGATCTGAATTGTGTGAGGGTTCCATATGGAATTTACCTTCAGCATCTTCCAATACAATTTTATCTGATTTATACTGACCATTCTTTAAATTATTTATTTTCTTCCAAATTGTTGCAATAGGTGTTTGTGGTGTTAATGATGATACAAAATTTTGCCAGGATGTCTTCCTACTCTCTTTAAATATTCTTCTCGCTAGTGCTCTCTTCTGTTTGTATTGAATTTTGTACATTAAATCTGGGTCATTATGTGCATTTTTTTTGTACCTTCTCTGTGCCCTCTTGGCTTCTAGTGTTGCTTGAGCACAATCTTTGTTCCACCATGGTACACATTTCTTTTTGGGGATATCAGATGATTTGGGGATTGCTTTATTTGCTGCTTTAAGAATAAGATCAGAAAATGTTTTTACGAGACCATTTATGGATATATTTGTGGTACTATCTGATAAGTCTGGCATCTCAAGAAGTGATTTATCTATTTCTTCTTTAAATGATTCCCAATTTGCTTTGTCAAATACCCACCTTCCTGTTAATGGAATGTTGTTTTGTGATGAAAGTGCCTCAGCAATTTTAATTTTTATTGGGAAGTGGTCACTGTCATATAAATATTTCAGAGCATTCCAATCTAATGATGGGGCTATTTCGTTTGATGCTATAGAGAGGTCAATATTACTTGTATGGCCATTGCTGCTATTGAAATGAGTAGGTTGGTATGAATTCAGGAGAATGAGGTTTTCTTCTTTCTCCAACCACCCTGCTATTATATTTCCTCTTAGGTCATTTTTTTGGGATCCCCAGTACATGTGGTGGCTATTAAAGTCTCCTAGCATGACAAATGGTTTTGGAAGTTGATTCGTCAGATTGATTAATTCTTCCTCATTAAAATTGTAGCTATTTGGTAAATATACATTACAAATTGTCAATTTATAAGGGACTTTTATCCTGATAGCTACTGCTTCTATGTGTGTATTCAATGAAATCTCTTCAGGTAAGGTATATGGTAAGGCAAATATTGCTACTCCTCCACTAGCGATTCTTGAATGATTTCTGTTTTTGTAGAAGTTGCAATATCCTCTGATCTGAGCACAGTGATCATTAGAAAAATTTGTTTCCTGAATGCATAAACATATTGGATTAAATTTGTTTATTATTAACTTGATGTTTTCTAGTCTTCTATAGAATCCGTTTATGTTCCATTGTATTATTTCCATTACTTAGATTTTTTAATGGAGAGAAGAGCTGGTTGAAGGTTGACTCGTTGTCTCTTTGTTGTTTTTTCTTAATTGTTGTAATTTTTTTGAAAGGCGAGTACATTTGTTTTTCATTTGTGGGTTCATTTTGGCATGTAAATCTCTGCACATTCTGATTAATTCTTCAGTTTTATCTGTATACTCATCTACTATTTGTTTTATATTTTGGTTTCCTTTTGTTCTGTCCAAGAGGCTACTAAATTGGTCTAAATTTAGAGGATAAAGTTTCTCTTTATTGGTTGAGTTTATTTCTTTTCCAATTTCTTCCCACACTTGTTCTTCTGTCCTGTTGTCAGTGTTTCTTGTTCTTTTTTCCTTTCTTCCCTGTGTTGTTTCCTTCACTTCATCACCTGATAAATTACTAAGTTGTATCTCTTCTGTATTATGACTTTCATCATTCGAGTCATTAGCATCATCAAATTCATCACCATCAGATCTTTGATCATGGTTTTTTGTTCTTTTATTCTTTTTTGATTGTATCTTCCCATCTGTCTCCACTTTTGAGGTAATTTCTTGTAAGTCAGTAGTTGGGTTTTGTAGTTCTGTTTCTTCATCATCAGTTTCATTGGGTGAGATTACTGTAATTGTAGATACCTGTGAATTGGTTGATGAGTGGGCTCTTTTTGTTCCTTTAAACATTTCTTTTGGTACTTTATTGTCCTTTTTATCTGGTTGACAATTCATTTCTTGGTCTTGACTGTAGGTTTCTTCAGAGACAGTTTCCATTTCATTGTTTTGGATTTTCTCTTGTGTATTATCATTGTATAATGCACCATTTTCTGTTCCAGATTTAGATGTTACATCAGTCACTTGAATTCTGTTGATTACTGGGAAATTTCTGTCATTAGGTATTAATTCTTCATTTGCATTTGTTTTATTGTCAGTTACTTTCTGTGATGCTTTTTGAATAGTTTCACTTATTGAATGATCAATTTGTTCTATCCCATCTGGTGAAATATTTTTTGTGGGGCACTGATTAGCTAAATGACCTGCTTGACTACATATGAAACAACACACATTATCTGTTGAAAAATATATTCTATATGTTGTATCTTCAAAGAATATAGGTGTTGATTTAGGCAATTTATCAATATCATTTGGTTCTATAAACACCTGCCTTCGAAAGCTCATAATGTGGGAATATCCAGGGTCACTGATTCCAGCTTTTATAAATGATATTTTAGAACAAGTTCTTATATTTAATTTGGAGAGTTCAGCTTCTATAACACTGTGAGGCACTACAGGGCATACATTGGAGATGATCACTCTTCGTTGCTTACTGATTAAAGGTCTCAGTCCTAGTTCAAAATTGTTTATTTTTATTGTACTATGGTTATCTGTGAGTTTCTTAGCTATGATTTTACTACTCAAAAATACACAGATTCTGTTGTTTGCTATTCTTGAAACAAATCTTATATCATTTGGTGAAATAATTGATGACAATTTTCCCACATAATCTTTGATTGTCAAACCATCTTGTTTTTCAATGACTATGGCCTGATCTTTTGTTGGGAACATATCTATGGATGTTGCACTAGCATAGGTTTTTAACATTTTACCTTCTGGTTGTTGAACGGACATTGTGTTGGGAGTCTTCCCTCCTTGAGGGAGGATAGATTCGGCTGGAAACGAACTCCTCTTGGGTAATATAAAATATTCACCAACGTAGTAGTACGTCACCAGTCATTACAAAACAAAATCTCTCAATTCTCTTTACAATGAAAATTTACTCGTGAAACTAGCACTGGTTTTGTCACTAAACAGAAACCGAGCGCGGCGGCCTCGCAGATGGAGAACGCAGCGCTCATTTACGCCTTGAGCTTATCAGCAAGCGGTCGACACAACCTTTCACTACGGAGGCTCTGAGCGAACTGATATTTAAGTTTATTTGTATCGATAATATAATACGAAGTGTTATGTTTGTGGAAAAACAGAAGGGAAATAGACGGTAAAAAGATAAACTATTCTTTCTTTACTTTTAGTCTAATTTAATTTTTAAAATAATCATCAATGAAAGAACTTTGGTTGGAAAAATTCAAAAGTATCCAGTTAATGCTAAATCACTTTTTAATTATTACAAGAGTTTATCTTACTAGTTAAAACGAAGTTGTTTTCAATTTGTTAACTGGCAATGTTAACTGGTTAACGGAAGCACGTAGGTTTCATATACTGATATAGAGACTCTTAAGACATTCCAGTTTTAATCTGAAATTCGCATCGCTGTATGGCTTGCAACTTTGCCATCTCTTGCGGGTCCAGTAAAACATCCCAAATCCATGAACTTTCGTCATGTAGCGCGAGGGCCAATCGATGGCAGCGAGCGGCCAAGGTGGCAGGCGTGGCGGCTGCAGCGCAGCATGCAATACCGCTCACATATCCACCTGCCGGTGGCCGTGGGGTGGGGGGAGGCGAGCGTCGAGATGAGGCCCCGCGGCGCAGTGAGGGCGCAGCGCCCATTGGAGGCGCTCGATTGGACTCCGCCCGCGCCCTGCCTGCTGCCTCGCTCGCCGCGCTCCAGCGCTGCCCCCGCGGCCACCTGGCAGCGCCCGTGCAATCTGGGGATGCCACACCACCAACATGTTTTCAAATCATTTGTGTTTTTGAAGAAACATCCATGGATTAACGCCAAGGTTTTTTAGCATCATTTGTTTTCATACTCAAAATTTTTATGTTTTCCTTTGTTTTGTTTGTATCTTAAATGAAATTTCCCATAATTAAAATATCGTAAAAGTTAAAATATGAAATAATAACTGATGGTAACAAAGTTAGTTTATGTGTTCAATCCCAACAAACGCTGTTTGTAGTACCTACTATATCGAAGGAATTATCTCTCGCCCGAGATGACTCCAATGTCCTGGTATTCAGTAACGTTGTTTTGAGTTAAACCTTAATTATAAATTAAGAAAAAATCTGCCACTGTTAAATTAAATAATGTTGCAAACTAATTTTAGAAATCACTAAACCAGTATTCAAAAATCGATGTTTAAAAACATTGATTATTCAATGTATTGTTAACATATATATTTTGTTATCGATGTAGCATTACTAGTACAATCTGCTCTGGGCATCTACTTTGCTCATACAATGTGGCCTCCCCAAAGAATTTGCTACGCCCGTATACCCCGCCCGACTACGTTGCTTCGCCCGTAGAAAGCACGCTGCCCGACTACCTTGCTTTGCCCGTTCAGCCCGCTCTGCCCGAATACCTGGGTTGCATTGATTGGATACTCCGCTCTCTGTCTGTCCATGTTTGTTTTTAATGAGCGCGAGGGCTAAAACTGAACGGTAATTATCTATATAGTATTTAAAACACGGGTTTTTGATTAGAAAGAAATTTGATAATTTGACTCTACCAAATTTCATGATTTTCAAGAAATGTAGTGAGCCCGGGATGTGTTATCTCTTCCAATTATTTTTTGCGATTTTTACATTATTTATTTTGCATTATAGTATTTGCGTTATTTACTAAAAAATTACCTGTTATATAGTAACAATATTAAATTTTAATAAGATCTTAAAAATAATACAATCAACGCTTTTCTGTCATTTGTTCATTATGTCATTTTCAAGATCTACTATATTCTATAGAGTTTGTTGTTTCGGTCGTTTTGTTTGCAATACATTTAACGAAGGGATTTAACGTTTCACACCGAGTTTTCTTAAACGATTAGTGGGTTATAAGATTCTTAAACGATTAGTGAGTTATAAGATGCTAATATATTCTGGTGTCCATCAATCGTGGGACACGCCTTTACAAAAAATGTTCTGTAAATTATGCGCAATCTACTACGTTTGTAAACTACAGTGGATAGTAGGGTTTTCTGGTGTACTTCACAACATATTCATGAACAGACCCTGGTAAAAATAAAACATTTAAATTATATTTTCAAAAACATATTTATGTAATTCTATTTTCACAGTCAGTTGTGATTATATTGTCCAGAATATGTAAACCTCCTTCATTTTATTAGTCTTAGAGAATAAGTACTGAACGACGTGATTCAATATTTTTTCATGGAGTGGGTTTTTTTAAAAAATGTATTTATTGAGTGATTGAAAATTACACAGATCAGTACTAGATTACTATCTCATGTGCATTTTCTGGCTTACACTGTAAATTATACTAAACTTAACACTAAAAACTTAAAACTAAACTACCTTACTAGAGGTGTAGGAAACTATAAGAGCCCCTACTATGAACAATTAGTAGAGAAAATGTTCAAGAACGCTTCGGAAGGAAATCTATTCTTAATTCTAGTAGGGAAGTCATTTACAATGGCCAGGTTGTAGTGGACGGCTCGGTTTATTGTATTTAGGTTGGAGTAAAAATTATTGGAATGATGGGCAATATGTTTGATGATCGGTGATATATTCAGTTCTTTATGAAGTTGGGCGTTGGAGATGAACCATGGGGCATGTGTTGCTAATCTGAGGAATCTATTTTGTACGATTTGAAGTTTATTAATGTTAGAAATGGATGCATTGGTCCAGATGGGACATGCGTAGAGCATTAATGGTCTGACTATTGCTTCATAAATTGTAACGGCATTTGTTAGGGATAGCCGACTTTTGGAGTTGATAAGGAATTTTAATTGAGCTATTTTTATTTTTGCTTGTTGTTGTTTTAGTGTTATGTGTGTTTTTCAGTTGAGTCTTGTGACGAAGTTCATCCTGAGGTATTTTACTGATTGGTTTTGTGGTGTCCATGGAATTGTGTGTTTATTAATGTGTAGGGGTGGTGGGTGAGAAAATGGTCTAGTGAGAATATTTTGGCAGTTGATTTAGTTGGGTTGAGTTTGATTTTCCACAACGTTGACCACTGGTCTATTTCATTTAGGTGATTTTGTATCCTATCGGTAATGGTCTTAAGTGAGTGGCTGGATTTGTAGATTGTGGTATCGTCGGCGAATTGTGCCAATTGGGTGTGTATTGTAGTGGGTATGTCAGATGTGTATATGTTAAATAGTGTGGGTGAGAGTGGTGAACCTTGTGGAAGGCCTGCTATTATTTTTCGGGGGTTGGAGTTGTAATTTTCTATGGAAACTGTAAAGGATCTATCAGTTAGAAAGCTTTCGATGAAGTTTACTAAGTAGATTGGTGTTCCCATTGTTCGGAGTTTGTATAATAGTCCTTCGTGCCATACTCGATCAAACGCCTGTGAAATGTCAAGAAATGAAACTATTGTTTGATGTTTGTTTTGAAACGCTGTGTGGATATTTTCTGAGAGTCTGAGCAGTTGGTGTGCAGTTGATACATGACTTATAAAGCCAAACTGGTGTAATGGAATAATTTGGGTTGATTGAAAGTAGCTATTTAACCTTTTTAGAATTAGTTTCTCGAGAATTTTTAAAAGTGTGGTTAGTAAACTTATCGGTCTGTAGTTTTCTACATTGCTATGATTTTTATATGGCTTTGGAATGGGTATTATGATTGAGTTTTTCCATACTATAGGGTAATATCCAATTCTTATTATTGAGTTATATATGTTGTTTATATAGGCTATAGTTGAGGATGTGAGGTTTTTTAGGATCTTATTAGTGATTTTATCGTGACCAGGGGCTTTTTGTGGAAGTTTTTTAATTATGTTTTTTACTTCATTTGGGGATATGAATTTTATCTTCTGTGGCACATCATAGTTCGGGGCTGAAACTGTTTGTAATATCATCGCATGATCAGGATGAGTTGGTGTGTTGTTGAGCATGAATGTTGTTTCAAAATGATTGGCCAATGCTTCGGCTTTGTCAAAAGGGGCGAATTTTTCCCCCATTGACGTATTTAGAGGTGGGATGCTATTTTTCTTTTTTAGGAGTTTTTTAGTGAACTGCCAGAGAGAATTATTGGTTGTGCTTAATGATTTTATTAGTTTGTTGTAGGTTGAGCTATGAAAGTCGTTTATTGCTTTTTTTGTTATTGAATTTAAAATGTTCAATTCTTTCTTTAAGTGTGGGTTTCTCAGTTTGGTCCATAATCTTCTAGTTCTATTTCTAGTGTTGATTATTGTTAGTATTTTTTCTGGCAGTAATTTGTGAAGCGTTTTGTGAGTGATGAGGGGTCTATTGGCTTGTAAATATTTAATAGTGTTGGTAATTATATCGTGTAAGTATGAAATTTCCCTTTCTATTTCTAATGGGGTGTTAAGATTTTTAAAATTGGGGGTTTTACTTGTTATATTTTCCTGAATTCCTTCCAGTTTATGTTGTTCGTGTTTAATATGTGGGTAGGTGGGGGTGGGGGTGGGGGCGGGGTGTGTGTTGAGATGACGATTGGTAAGTGGTCGGAATCCAGTTTAAAGAGAGGTGTTGAGTAGTATGTGTTTTGTGTGTTCGTAACTGCGATATCCAAAATGTCTGGATGTTTGTTCGTGTCGTATGGATAATATGTTGGTTCTGGTGGGATTAAGGTTTTTAAATTAAGGTCAGTTATTAGTTTTAATAAGTGTCGGCCGGCATTATTTGTAATTTTACAGCCCCAACTGATGTTTTTTGCGTTTAAATCTCCAATGAGAATGGTGGGGGTGTTCAGTTGAAATAAAGATTCTATATTTGTGACTTCTATTTTTATGTGTGGTGATTTGTATGCTGCTATTACTGTTATAAGTCTGTTATTTAATGGGAATTTGATTGCTGTTGTTTCTAAGCCCGGCGTATTAGGAAGGTTTACTTGTATGTATGGGAGAGATTTTTCGATAAGTATTAAGACTCCTCCTCCATTAGTGTTAAGTCTTTCGGTTCTGATTGAATTGTAACCTGGTATGTTGAATACTTTATTGATTTTCAGATGGGTTTCAGTTATGCAGGCTATTTTGATTTGTTTAGCTTTTAGGAAATAGTTAAGTTCGTTTTTTTTATTGGTTATGCCCTTTGCATTCCAGTTTAGTAGATTTATATTGCTAAGGCGTTGTACTGCTATTGTTATTATTAAAATACGCTGAGAATGAATTTTGTATGTTGCTTATGATTGATGGAATAATAGTGTTTATAATATTGATTATATAGGCTGTGATTGAATTAATTAGTGAGTGCATAAATGAATTATTACTTTGATTAGGAATATGATGAGTTGATTGCCCGGGGTTTTGATTGAAATGGGTATTTGGATTTGTTCTAGGCGGATCATTCATATCAGTGAAGTTTGGAATTTGATTGTTTGATTGGAGAATTGGGAAGTTGTTGGTGGAGAATCGGGGTGCAGGAGGCCTGCCATTGTTTGATTTAGTTTTTAGATTCCTTGCATGAGCATTTGTTGGGGGGATTCTATAAGTTTCTTGTAGAAGGGACATTCCTCGGTCCGAGTATCTCCGCGATGGGGGCCCTTGCAGTTCTTACATATCAGTACTTCTTCCCGCTGGGGACAATTTACTGAGTAGTGATTTTCAGCACAGTAAATACACGTGATTGTGTGGTTGCAATTATTTTTAGTGTGTCCAAAGTCCAGGCACCGCAGACATTGAACAGGGCCTTTGTTTTTCGTCTTTGTTCATGTTTAACACTCAAAATACAAATTTGTTTAATTTGAAGCGCTGATTCAATACTGTGTCGACCGTCAAATTCCGCGGCAACAACGGGTATGGGGAAGTTGTTTTTATACAGTCGTGTGACACTAATTAATGATGAACACTTTTCCTTCAAGTCTTCGTATATTTCTTCTTGGGTTATTGATGTGTGTAGGTTTTTAAACACTATAGAAAACTTCTTGTTTGCGGGGTCCTTATGTGTGAAATCTCCTACTGGTATTGATTAAATATTTGATAGCCTTTCTGAAATCGGCAATGGTTCTGAACATTATTTTGATTCGGTTGTTTTTAATATCTGATGTGAACTGATTAGTTATTTTAGATTTTATTTCCCCGTTGAATTCAGAAATGCTTTCTATATCGTTAACATAGATAGGAGGAATTTTGACATTTTCGTTTTCTTGATTCGAAGTGTCGTTAATGTAGGTGAACCTTGGTTCATTAATGAGTTTCTCTAGTGGTGCGTATCTGTTTCTAGTCGGCACTGAATAGACATAGTCTGTGTTATTTGATGATTTTTTGTTCGGTAATGATTCATCACTGGTATCGTTAAAACTTCTTTTTCCACTGTTGTTTGTGATCTTTGCATTGCTGCTACCGTTACCGGGGGGCATTCGGGCATTTTGGCCTAGGGCGAGGCCGCTGTCTAAGTCATGGTTACTAACCTCGGGTATGCCATTACCGGCATTGCTTTCGAGTGGTGTTTCAGTTCCCGGTTGATAGCCTCCGCTAGCCACGTTATGGCCGGACGCAGTAAGGTGCTGGTCACGGAAACTTTCCTGTTTTCCCGATTCTATATGGTCCTCTTGGTGAAACTGTGTTGGGCTGAGGGATGTGTCCATGTCGTTCGTGCCGTACACGGCCGCCATGACCTCGGCGATGCACTGGCCTAAGCCAGGGCTGGGCGGCGCTGCACTGCCACTAATTATTGGATAAATTAGATTTGCTTTGTGCGGCGCACTGTACACAACACTTCACACTGGCACTAATACTTTAGAAATGTAAATTGAACAGACTTGTCGAAAAAGTATTTCACTTTCGCTGATACTGAGCAGAGCGGAGCGCGATGTGTACCCTACCGCTGCTCGGAGCGAACTGTCATATGATGGAGTGGGGTAGGAGTTTTTGTGCAATTTATAACAGAACAGTGCATATATAGTACTGTTCTGCTATAAATTTTCTAGAGGTCTTTCTTTTGTGCAATATAACACACAGTCTGATTAATGTCTATTTCACCTTTTTCAAAAATAATTTCAAAATGTATCAAAGTTTGCAATTTATAGTCACTGGAGGCGGGTTTTTCCAAAACCCTTTTAAGATCTTTGGAGTAAGCAAATTAGTTATTTAGTGTTTTAATAAACGATATAATGACACTTATTTTGTAATTTTGATGATAACATTCCAGTTCAAATTGAAATGTTTCTAACATATTATAATTAAGTAAAGGAATCATGAAATAAATTCGAAAATTAAAAAGTAAATTGTTCTATCTACACAAAAGTGAAATACAATAGAATATTCGATTTACAAAATCACAAATAATACAAAATTTAGAAAAGTATTTGGATCAGAAGACAATTGCGACTTCCCTACAACGTGAGGACAATCGCGTTTTCCATGATGGCGTCCCTCCGATATCATGTAAACTCAAAAGTATTGTATTTCTGCATCCTCAGAAGTATTTTTCATCCGCAGCTTCCATTTGCGAGTTTAAATCCTGCCAGTTAAGTCACTTGGGTGAATTTCAAGAAAGGAAATAACACATGGTTCTTCTTGTTAACACACGCTAATGCCATCAGTCGAAATAAATAAAATAACACATCTCACATTATTTAAAACAATTCAAATCTTAAGTTTTTTTAGATGCGATAAAACTAAAATATCGGACTATTGTCATCATGACTCGGGGAAACACACAATAACTTTTCACTTTAAAAGCAAGGAACAAAATAAGAAATCTAAAATTTCGAGTCCTACTTAAAACAAGGGGGCGGATATTGATAACCTAAAACATCGCCAAAAATGCTCTTAAAATGCTTTAAAAATGCTCTAAAACCAAAGAAAAATGACGTACAACATCTATCAAAACCAGTTCGGATGAACACCTCAAGCTGTTGGATACGTTGCTGATGTAATCGAGGCTTCTTCCATTCGTTCGAGTGAACTCAGCTTGCAAACTTTTTGTTTGGACTATTCTTTACCAGGAAATCTGTCTAGTTATCCCAAAATTGGCCGAACTGGCAATAGCGTTGATATACGTCACAAGAATTAACTATTAATAGTTAAATTGTTGGGAAGGGATTCTAGAACTCAAGAAAGCACGCGCAGATGATTTTCTCTCCCATACTCACATACAGTTTTTGACTAAATAAATTTAAAAAATAAAATAAAATAAAAAATAAAATAAAAAAGAATTACATACTCACTACGGCTATCAAAACAATTTCTGAGCGAACAAACTGAATAGGCTTCTATAATGAGTAATGCTGAGAAGAACATTTGTTGCACTTATAAATATGATTTGAATTTGACATTATAATGGCATTAACATCGATGAAATAAGCAAAAAATGCATTAAAAATGACGGAAAAGTGTGAAAAATGACGTATTTAGTCAAAATCAAAACAAAATCAAAACGACAAAAAATACAAAATAATGACCTATCAAAATGGGTCATTTCCTTTTGTCATAACATAAAATTAGTTTCTATACTAAACGGCATTGTTCTAACGTGGAAAGAAAACAAAATGACATTTCATTAAAATACACCCCCTATATACACCCCCCAACCATCATTGTGGTAATCATGAAGCATTCTGCAATTCTGACATTATGTTTACAATTTGATTACATCTCTGGACATTCCAGTTCCTGTCTCCCCCGGTCCAGTTCCATCTCAGTCCTAACGGCTAGTGCTTCGACCATCTCATTCTCACAACTGCCCTTATCACTGTCGTTTCATTTGACGCCGTTCCCGTTCACTGTACTACCGACCGATATCGCTCGGATCTGCACGGTGGAGCGCGTCGGTCGAAACCTCCAGGCTCCGCGCGCCGCCCGCCCCTCGCCGTCCGCTACCATCGCCTCCTCCCCACCCCCGCCACGGCTCCGCTGCGACCCGTCCGCACGAGCCGATGGTCGCGGCCGGCCTCGACGACGCGCCTAATTAATACGCCTAATTAGGCCAATTTAGGAGCGAGCTCGCGGGAGGGCGGGCGGGGCGCGTCTCGTGCGCTCGCTAATGAATTGGGCGCCGGTGGATGGGCGGGGCGGCGGGCGAGCGGCGACGGGCGATGCGCTGCTCTCAGCGGGAGACCTCTCGGGGCGGCAGCTCGCCGCCCGCTGCCCGCCCCCTTTGTTCGCAGTTGGAGAGAGCTCCTATCATATACAACCGCAATTGCTATGCAAAACGATCAGAATAGATCGTTTCGATGAAGAACACCGACAGAATAATAATAGACTTGCTCTCTCTTCGAAATGTGTTTTGCAAATAGTGTACTATAGGTTTAATGAAAAAAGATATTGTGTGGACAAATACTTTGCAAATATTTTCACACAACTAGCCTTGAAGAAATATGAAGAAGAAAAATGTGTTTAGATATACACGAAAGCAAATGAACAACCTGACCATTAACTGAATATGCAAAACATTCAGAGCAGTTTCTTGATGCATGATATCCCACGAACGGTAGGTGTACATATTTTTAATTTTTCAGTGTGAAAAGAAGAAGTTACTTCATGAAAACAAAAAGATATTTCTTTGAAGTCATGCAGTCACTGTACATGAAATGAGTACAAGAACAGCGATTTCAATGTACATTCTGTCTCACTGTATCCGACATTTTTTTTTCAGAATTGAATCATACGATTTTTAAACGGAAAACCGTGGCCCATAGGTAGAAGGCGTTTTCGCTCACCATTTTCCTACCGGATCCCTCCGCCCGTTCCCTCTTTATTAAAATAAGACATACTAATCAGCATTGAATTTACAGTGTAGTAAATTTCATAGTACGATAAACCCGGCGTGTGATTCACATTTTTCATTTAATAAGAAATTTTTGTAAGAACACAGATATGAAATAACTAGACATTCTTGCACCCTTTAAAGCATTGCAAGATAATGATTTATATCTGCTTGTAGGTCTCTTTTCAAATTGAGGGAAGCTAAAAGTATCCAATATTTCTTCAAGATATACTCATCCAATTTCACCAAACTTTCTTAGTATGAATAATGATTATTACATTTTTCCGCGAACGATTTCAATAAAATCGACACGATTTTTATTATTTCAATGGCAAAAGAATCTCCCGAAAAAAAGCACACACATGAAGGCCCAAGCCCTATGTATTTAACTGTAATGCATTGAAATCCCAATATTTATTGCAATACTGATTTATTAACGCACATTCACAGGCGCTCTCTGACATATTGAACTTCCGCCGAGGCGCGGGCGGATATTAGCCTACCAACGACCCGAGTAAATGAAGCTTCCTCCACAACGTCAGCAGTGTGACCCGCACGATTCGGAGAAGAGAAAAGACACGGAGCGCGCATCCGGCAGGAATTATCGAGAGAGCTTCCTAGCGGAAACGCTCACCAATCACAAATTGACAAGCGCCGGCCCGCATTTAACATACAGCTGAATGACAATACCCGTTCCCAAACTCCGGGGAGACCTATCGCGTGGCCGGAACAATCGCGGGTGATGTATCGATATCTGGCAACAATTAATGTCAGTCTTCAACGCGACGTTGTCAGCTGTTGCATTGTCTCTCGCCTGAAATACTGGCTGCGAAGCCTGCGGGATTCGCCACGCGGCGCGCTGCAATCGCGGCAGAAACTCGCCGACCGCGCGGCAGCGTCCGCCATTGTTGCTTTATTGCCGCCCCATTTGCATGCACCGACGGACACACATCCGAATACACGCACCCTACGGCCGCCACGTGCATTGTGGCACGCTGCGTGGCAAAACGCGCTGATTTTATAATGATGATATACAACCTGTCGTAAAGTTATCATTTTATAATTCGACCTGAAATACTCCTCTGAGTGTGTGGGTGAGCGGGCGAGTGGGGTACGGGGGGTCGGGTACAGCCTGACCAAATAATGTGCCGCCCCTGAGTTAAGCATGTTTTGTACGCCTATACGAATATTTGCAGAAGGAAAGAATGATTAGGGAAAGAAATGATGTAACAAGAAATTACACTTTCTATTCGATATGTGCACAGTTAAGTTCCAGTGCGAATAAATTATCTTTAATTTCATTTTGCAAGAATTGGATATAAATCTGCCAACTGCAATCTTTCTATAATTTTATAAACTAAAACAAACACAGTAATTTGTAAAACAGTGTTTAATTAGTGTAAATATTCACAATCTCAGAAATGACACAATTAATAACTTTCACTCTAGAATGAAACTCTATTGTACCCTAAACGAGACTGACTCTTTATCAATACCTTTACTTTATTTTCGTGCAATGCCGGGGTATAGACTCTCGTTTAAATAAACGCAAATTTTCTATCATAATCCTTGAGTATTCTTAAAGAAATTTCATTAAAACAATGACTGACCAATTTGTCGGCAAATAAATCTTTTGATACCAGATTTTTTGAGAGAAAATACATTAGACTTTATACTGCCGACCGTCCAATGAATGTAATACACAGATTAGGTATTTTCGGCATAATACAAGCAGTAATAAAGAATTATTAATGAAATGAAACGCGTGAGGAATGGACAGAGAGGAAAGGAGCACTCAGCTTGTTGGTTACTTTTTATGCAGCATGAATTCACGCTAGAACTTGCAGTGGCCAGACCCCAGTATTTGCTTCATAGTTCTTGTTTTGCCTTGTCTGTATCTCTCCGCACCTGATACTTTTTGATTTACAGGAGGTGATTGGACGTGAATGAATGACACATACGACGACGTGGACAAGAATAATGGGGACAAAGTTGATGTTATCGATGTTGAGTTCGTGTAATGAGAGGCAAAAGGGGAGGATGAAATTGCAGAAATCCGGCCACTAACTTGTTTTTTTTCTTGTCATTACGAATTTTCATCTTCTCCACTGGTAATTTTGAGAGCTCTTCAGAATGCAAGTCTGTTCACGTGTCATCTGTATGGTATTTGCCACTCCACCAATGTCTAGGCCAGGGCTGCTCAGGCAGAACGAATCGGGAGCGTGGAGCCGTGATGGCTACCGAGAACAGGACAAGCGGAGGCCCACACTGTCAGAATTTACATTAAAATTAATGTAGATTTAATGTACTGTGACCATCCGTTTCCCCCGAAGCCCCGGAAAGCGGGTCACATTAATGTCCTGAACAAGAGACCAGCTGTTTGAACGCGCGCCAACGCGGAATGATATGAGAAGGTAACAATTACCTAAAGAGATCAATAGAGATCGCCACGTTAGATCGGGCGAGCCCTGTAGTTGACGGAGAAAAAGTCGTTCTTTCTCTAGACAACAGCGGACCAGTTCGGACGTGCCGACCACAAGACGGGAACTTGTGCTGCAACGGACTACAGGAAGGCATTCTATGAAAAACTCTTCAAGAAGACTAGAAGAGGTAATTATCTCCTTACAATTGATATAAACGTATTCTCAAAGAAAGAGACGAAGTGAAACATTTTAATTTTGCAATTTGAGAAGTGATAAGAGAAGTAATGAATATGCATGAACTAACCAATGAATTCGTTTCTTTTATTTTCAGTTTATTTTTTTCTCTCGTTAATTTCGTTTATCGTCGTAATAGTGGCTCTTGTAAATCTGTAGTGCTCAATTTAAAAGAATTCGTCGCCAATACAATTCTATCTGAGCATACGAAAAGAGTTTCAACTGAATACGAGACGGTGGGCACGTGCTGGTGAACAACGAGACTTCGACGGAAGAGCGAGCAGTTCTGTGGAGGGGACGGCGTCCTCAGACCGAGGTTGGTTACTTCAAGGCCGCGCCGCTGAGAGCTTCGCGTCGCACCCGAGAAGCGAAAACGTAAGGTCGTGCCTAGCGAACAGTTTCTAGATATTGGAAGGAAAGTTTAGGTTGCAGTCTTGGCGTAGAAAAGAGGGGGAGACGTATTTGTCATACTTAACGATAAGAAAAGTATAATTACAATTTCTTTCCACCCCTAGCACGCGAGTAAAGAATCAACCTTTTCTTTCAAAAGAAAATTGGAAATGTACAGTTATAACTGGTAAAACTAGAAAATGAAGGAGTAATCAGTTACAGATATTCTCAGAATTGTTTTGTTGAAAGAGAGAGAGTAATTTATTACGGACAAGATCAATTCAGAATTGTCAGACTTGATTTTTAAGTAGAATTTGTTAATTTGTAAAAAGTAAACATTTCTAAACCTTTCTCATGATTGAAGAAAGTAGTAACTGAAATTGAATGTTCAGAGAGAGAGAGTAAGAAACCTTGTATATAGTGACTAGTGTGTTTTGTGTTTTTTTTCTTTTCAGCATTTTATGATCAGTGTGTATTTAAATTATCTTCTGATTGGTTCGTGTAATTGTAATAACAGCAAAACTTTTATAGAATATATTTGAGTGTGTGAAAAGTGATTCTCCTTGTGTTTTTTAAGTAATTGCATCCAATCCACAACGTTCTGCACGACCCTGAACCCCGCCATTCTTCTTATAAATTTTTTTTTGTTTGCGTCCACCCAGAAAACCCCCCATTCTGAGCTAGTCGGACGGGTGGGTCGCAGTACGACTGTACATTACTATTAATGTACCTCGCACATTACAGGGTGATTAATGTACTTGTAAATTTAATGCGTAAATTAAAATCAACGTAGATTTAATGCACAACTGTACTTAAATATAATGTACCTTACACATTAAGGAGATATTAATGTACTTGTACATTAAATTTAATGCTTAAATTAAAATCAATGTAAATTTAATAAACATCAGTTCTTTAAACTTAGTACTTTTACATTAAAGAAAGATTAATATAATTCTTCATTAAATTTAATGTTTAAATTAAAGTTCTTCCAGATTTGGTATATAATTACGGAACACATGGAACACAGATACTGCAGTATCTGTGTAGTGCATGTTAGTGTGTGTGTAAAGGGTGAGAATAGGACAAGGAAGAGGAAGAAAGATCGTGCGCGATCCGTGGCCCGCTTGATAGGGTACTGCTCCGGCATTCGCCTGGAGTTGATCGGAGAAACTACCGATCAGAGCAGTCGGCCTTCCACATTCTCCTCCAGATAGCGACTGAATTTGACCCAAGCTGAAAACGTGGTATCGAAAAGTCTTGCCACTGTCGGGACTCGAATCTAGGACGAGATCAGAGGCACTGCAGTGACATCAGTTGAGGCACTGAGCCACCTCCCCCGATAGATTCTGGGGCAATGACCCCTTTCTAGATCTAGATTTTCGCCCAGTTTCGTTGACCCATTCATTGATCGAAACTGTGAGGGTCCATTGATTTGCTTCTGGACATAAGTGTAACTTCACTATCTGTGTCCTTTTCTGGAATTTACCAGGGAAAATAATTATTCAAAATAACTTGCTGCATGTTCTTGCGGCACTAAGTCGATTCCTTCACGAAGGACACGATCAGGGATAATAGGGAAAATCTGCAGCTGATTTGCCTTTGAAATTATTTTAATTACACGGGAGCAAATATTTTCTTAATAACTGTTACCAAAAACGCTCGTTCCACGTGTATTCATAATTCAACTTGGGTTAGGGTAGAGATCCTAGAATTTACGAAAACATCACACTTTGGGCGATAGTATGTCTTACAGTGTTTAACGATTTCTTGACGTTAAATAAATTAAATAACTAAAATATGGTCATTGTTTTGTCTGCCCATCACATAAAACGAATCAAGAAAACGAAGATATTGATGAACTGGTCGAGTGCTAGCGGCCAGGCGTAGGTATCCTCACGCGAGGCCGCGCGTTGAGCTACGCCGTGCTCAGTGTTAACAATTTACCTGGAGCTTGGGGAATTTCTCTGTTAACGGAGCGCTGCTTTTTACAAGCCGTCCTTACTGTCTCTTCTTCATAACAATGGGCACGAATAGTTTCCGTTTTTAACACTGCATTACCGTGTCGACCTTCCCAACCTCCCCCGAGAGTCGTAAGGTTTTCATTTTTAAACCCGCGTAGTCTGAAAGTCAGCGAATTCCCTGTCTAATTACATGCCCGCGCTGGAAAGGAGACCCTGTTATCTCTGAAAGTTAATTACTTTAAAACGCGCTGCATGCCGTACATGGTAGGATTTCGTTTAAAACAATGCTTTCTCGTCTATGAAACTCACCTGCGAACTGTATTTCTCTGAAGAACGCCACCAGAACTGGATCAGAAACCTCGCAAGCAATTGTCTCTTTTGCGTTAAACACGAGACAACTCGCTTGATTTTACTTTCAAATGCTTCATGTGCGGTCTACTTAAATAGTTCCCGCGCTTTTCGCGGATGAAGGAAATATTGTTTTGCGACAAAAAACTATTTAGTTTTCTAAATAGTTTAAATAAACAGTTAGTATTGACTGAACAAGTGATGTCCGAGGGTTTTGTAACACTTTTGTAACACACAATTTTTAGAACACTTATGGATGATGATAATAATAATAATAATAATAATAATAATAATAATAATAATAATAATAATAATAAGACTGAAGTATTTCACAGCAATCCACGAACCATTGGCTTTACAGAAACATTAAATGACCCGAGTAATATCCCACTTCATCTTACTGAGGAAACACCTTTTTGCTTCACAAGAAAGATGATGTCTCACAACCACAAAACTACAGACCAATAACGTGTTTGTCTACTATTTACAAATTATTTACATCCTTAATCAATGAAAAAATCTATGAGCATTGTGAAAGAAATGGAATAATAGCAGAGGAACAAAAAGGATGTATTAGAAGTGTTCTAGGTTGCAAACACCAACTTATAATAAATTCTGCAGTTTTAAAACAAGTCCAGAGTAAGCAGAAAAACCTTCACATATGTTATATAGATTACACAAAAGCGTTTGATTTAGTTCCTCATGATTGGTTGATACGAATACTTGGAATCTACAGGATTTCTCCAAATACCATAAACACACTGCAGTCATTGATGCATGCTAATAAGGAGAAAATATGCACAATGAACATTAAACGTGGGATATTCCAAGGAGACTCTCTTTCACCCTTATGGTTTTGTCTGGCCTTAAATACGTTGTCATCACTGTTAAATAATAGTACCATTGGCTACAAAATTAATTCATCAGATCATAAGACATTAAATCATCTTTTATTTATGGACGATCTGAAGCTATATGCTGGAACACATCAGAAACTCTGTTCCTTAATAGATACTACCAATATTTTCAGCCAAGATATTAGAATGAGCTTCGGTTTGTATAAATGCGCCTTCATAAGCATACGGAAAGATAAAGCAGAAAAGTTGGATGAAAATGTCCAAGGTATAGAAGAGCTGCAACCTGATGCTGCTTACAAATACCTGGGAATGCAACAGAATATGAAACTTGATCACAGCTAAATGAAACATTAGTTTACCGAGAAGTACAAGAAGAGGGTTTCCGAAATACTGAATATGAAGCTAGTTGGGAAAAACATTATTACGACCATCAACAGCTGGGCTGTACCTACGCTGATATACAGTTTTGGTGTAGTAAAATGGTCTGATGTGGAACTAAATTCACTGGATAGACTTACTAGAGGGCTTCTTACAAAATTCAGATGTCTACACCCTAACTCTTCTGTCATCCGTTTGTATTTACCAAGAAGAGAAGGTGGTCGAGGGCTACTTAATATTTTTAAACTTTGCAGAACCCAAGAACAAAAAATGAGGGACGCTATACTTAGGTCTGAGGATTCCCTCATGAAGAAGGTGGTGAGCGCTGACACTGGATACACGCCACTTAATTTAAATAACCAAGGCCCGAATATTATAACACCAACTCTAAAGGAGGAAATACAAAATTCGCAGCAAATGATGCTTCACGGTAAATTTCCAAATTCTCTGTTGGACCCTATGATTGACAAATCTGCGTCCTTAAAGTGGTTGAGCAATGGTCACTTGTACCCGGAAACTGAAGGTTTTGTAGCAGCAATTCAGGATAGAGTAATAAGAACTAAAAACTATAAAAAAACATATTTTAAAAACAAATGACATCGACAAATGTAGAAAATGTGGTAACATCGGAAAGTCTATCGAGCACATAATGGATGGATGCAGTACTTTGTCAGAGAGTGCCTATTTAGGCAGACATAACCAAGTGACAAACTCATTCACCGACAACTAGGAATGAAACTTGGAATGTTGGGGAATAATGCTCCAGCATACTACAAGTATGAACCAGATGCTGTGCTCGAGACGAAGACGCACATCTTATACTGGGATCGGCCTATTATTACGGATAAAACGGTTGATCATAACCACCCTGACATCCTCATAATAGACAAAGAAAAGAAAACAGCCTCCATAATCGATGTTGCAATCCCTTTGACTCACAACCTGCGGAAGTCCGAAGCAGAAAAATTCAGAAAATATGAGAACTTGGCAACTGAATTAAAAAACATTTGGAAGTTGCATTAAAATCTCCCATTTCCCCATGGTTATATCCGTTGAAGGAGTAATCACCAGGAACTTTAAAAGAAATCTGGAAAATTTAGATATCAAAAATATCTTTCATGAAGCCCAGAAAGTCATCTTTCTTCAAACATGTCATATTGTCAGGAAATTCCTACATGCGTGACAGTCATGTAGGTCAGGATGAATTTCCTTCCTGCGCAGTCCGAGTCTAGTCCTATAACATCAATTGGACAGGTGATAGATTTTCCTGCTAAAGCAGAGAAAGAATGAATGAATAATAATAATAATAATAATAATAATAATAATAATAATAATAATAATAATAATAAAGTAAACTGATAATCTCTTCTTACCAAACAATGCCGCCGCTTATTGAAATTGATTTGGTCACTCACTCTTAAATTTGTTCGGGAATACTACAACAGCTATCCAGATTCACAGAGATCAATTAAATTCTTAAAATAAACATGTCAGGAAAAAAGTCCATGTACAAATTTTACAATTTAAAAAGACAATTTTTTTATAGTTTTGAGTTAATAAGATACTTGGTAGAATCATTTGTCCGTTTTAAGACTTTTCAAGGATGTATGAATAAATATCAGTGATGGTAGAAAATTCTCCTTCGTTCACTGGCACTTCGTTCATTCTCACAACAATTCCACATATTTAATTGATTATAATTATTTCATAAATTCGTAACTTCTTGGAACAAGAGAATGCCTACCTGCAATTGCTTGCTGCAATAAGTGCCTTCTTGCAATTGCTTTACAGTTCTCAGCTGTGAGATTCCTCTATAAAGACTTTCCGTTCCAAGCAGGAGACAATGAACTACAAAGAGGTGAAGCTGAATGTTCGCCTTCATGATGAGCTCCTTCGAGGTCCTCGTTCCCTGGAGTTGGCGACCATCTGCCGACATAATGCCGATAATCCAGGTCGCCGAAGGCCATGAGAAGGTGTGGTGACGGCGGCGACTGTGGCGACCACTGGCTCTGGGGGTGATCAGTCTTAGTGAAGCTGTACAGTGGGTGTAAAATGTTGTCGAGGGAAAAGTAACTTAACCCAAGTATTTGCAACTAATACCAAAAGCGATGTAGGAATTTACAGACTGAGATATATTTTATAAAAGAATATATTACGAGAAATTGTGACTACGATCAAAATGTTAAAAACTGGAATATTCCGAAACGCAGTAATATAAGGCTACGCAACAGACACATGTGTCAACTATCTGTGTTCGTTAAAACGGAATGGTATAGAAATACTGTCACTGATGAAAACAGAAGAGCATTGTCAAAGAACTTGGTAAACTAATAATAATGTGTATTTAATTTTAATGATTATAATATAAATTTCAGAATTTTTCATTAGATTGGGTTCCAGAAAATGAAACGTGCGATGACTATTGGAGATGAATACTGGTAGTTCCAAAAGTTTCCGGTCTGACTAAAAAATCGTGCCAATTGTTATAAGCGGATTAAGGCAGGCGCGGATTAAGGCAATGTAGGGTGCTGCAATGTTTAAAATTGAGTATCGAGGTGTGATAAAGATTTTGGGTGAAGAGGGTCATTTCCCCCAAATAATCAAGGAACGATTAGATGCTGTGCATGGGGAAGCCTCTCCATCATACTCCTCTGTAAAAGAATGGGCCAAGCAGTTCCGCCTAGGTAGAGAGCCCGATGAAGTCGACCCTCGTGACATTGGAAGTGATGACTAGGAAAAACGTGTCGTTTGTGGAAGAAGAACTGCTCAATAATAGACGTCGGAAACTTAAATAAATCAGAGCAAGGTTGGAACTTTCGGAAACAACTGTTTTTCGGATCATTCATGAAAAACTTCTCATGAGAAAGGTCAGTGCAAGATGAGTGCTGCGACCTCCGTCCTCCGTCCAAAAAAGCAACGAGTAACATGTTCCCGACAGGTTTTATAGTTGTCGAGGGAATGAAAAAAAGTTAGAATCCACTTTCATTGGAGATGAAACAATGGTTCTTTACTATGATCCTCTTAGAAAACGAGAGTGGATGGAGTGGCACAAACGGCGAAGCACCATCAAGGAAGGCAAAGGTGGCAAGAAAGTCAAAGGAAAGATCATGGCAAAAATATTTTGGGATTGCAAAGGGATTCTCTTAAAAGACTTACTAAAAAGGAACACCGCCGTCAATGCAATATTTCTTTCGCACAAACTCCGAAGCGTAATAAAAGGAAAGAGACGAGAGGTGTTAAGTCGTAGTGTATGGCTACTGCATGGCAATGCTCCTCTTCACACGGCTGTTGTTCCCAAATTTGCACTGAAAGATTGTGGCTTCAAGGGAATTCAGCATCCACCTTACAGCCCAGATATTGGGCCAAGGGACTTTTAACTCTTCTCAAAACTAAATAAAGAACTTCGAGGAAGAACATTTTTGGACGAAAATGAAGCAGAAGGCGCAGTTTCAAGTTATTTTGTAGACAAATTCTGACAATTTTTTCACAGGTATAAAAATGTTAATCAAAAGAGGTAAAAAGTATTGAAGTAGAGGGGGATTATATTTAAAAGCAGCATTGCTGTTTTATTTCTATTGTCTTTGAATGCTCGACGGGCCCGAAATTTTTGACATTACCTGCGTAACTTACCAGATATCCTGGAATTACCTTCTTTAGGCTCATTTTTTAAACTCATACTGGCTGTGATAGCTCAGAGACAGCATAGTCGCTATCCCGGCAGAGATTCTGACCGGAAAGTACAAGAATCCAGAGAGTGGCGGAATTTTCGGCATTCACTATTAACGTTGATATAATTTTGGAGGATAATTTAAGCGGTCTGGGGCTCTAATTAGTCGTTTTCCATGGTTTGTTTGCTCAATACCAGGTGAATACTGGAGCGAGACCCTATCAAACTGGCCAAGGGCTGCTTGAAATCTTTCCTTTCTATTCCTTGTATGCTCACTCCTTATTCACACACACACTTACTTGCAAACACTACCACGCATCGGGAAATCCGTCTGGAAGCTGAGAGCTTCTCCCGGCTGGGATGGTGCCCCACTGGGGGGGGGGATAATTCGAGGGAGAAATCCCAGTTAGCCGACGAGTAGGTCGGATTTCAGCATCTACAGGGTAAGAGGGAATGTAGTATTTACACCGCCACCTCCCGGAATTCAATTCAATGATGCCTTATAATTCGTGGCGAGGCCCAGGCCATGAGGCTTGCCTTTCACCGTCTGGCAAAGTAAGGAGGTATCACTCTGGCGAAGAAACAGGCATTTTGAATAACACTACATCCACTAAACTAATGGAACTAATGATCAACGGAATCAAACAATCATTTTAAACTCATTTTGTGTATACATTAAAGGTCAAACATTCATATTGATGACTAAAATATTACTTCTTTTATCAATAACAATTAATAACAACATTTTCAGCTCTAATAAAATTCATCAAATATTAATTAAATTTTATAAATTTTGTTTCGTATTATTTGCAAGTGATGTTTGGCCATCTCATAAAACACATTATGATTTTAAAAGTCTAGTAAATTTGTACTCTATTTTCAAATCTGAGGAAATGACGGCGAATTCTATTTACTGACATTCTGCACTGAGACTGGGTAGGCGCTCGCGAACATAGCCTCGGTGGCACACAGGCAGAGAGCATGGAGGCAGTGGAGCGACGCTATACGCGCGGTTACATTCGAATTTCGCGCAAGACATTGGTATTTCCACCATATGGGTCCACTCACACACACACACACATACACACACACGTATACACACATGCATCTCGTTGATTGGTGGATTGAATGTTACGTATTTTCGGGCACGTCAACTGCTATGGTCATTAGTTTCGTAAGTGTAGTGTTTGTTATAATCACGGGAAGAAGCAGAATTCTCCCCTGCGGGGTTTCCCATTCAAGGTATCTCCAACCTGCAGGGCACCACCCCAGCCGAGCCACGGTCCAAAGTCCCGATTGGATTCCCGGCATGTGTGGTAGTGTAGTGTATGTTAGTGTAAATGTGTGTAAGGGATGAGGATAGGACAAGGAAGAGGAAGGATGGATCGCGCGTGGATCGCAGTCTGTTTGTTAGGGTACTGCTCCGGCATTCGCTTGGTGTAGATCGGAGAAACTACAGACAACTACCGATCGGAGCAGCCGGCCGCTGGAATTCTCCTCCAGACTCTAAAATCCGTGGGGACTCTCGATCAGAGGCATTGTAGTGACGCTCTGAGCGACCTCAGCCGGTACGCATGCAGTCTGAACCATCATCACAAGAATATGATTCATATCTCGTGATCAGTTACCCCTCATGATCACCCTACCAACTTTCATACAATGGAACACTAAACAAAAACCACCACAATAAGTCTTGTTAGGAGAGGGGAATATATAAGTATGTAAAGCATCTCCTTCACGCACGTTCAGCAATGAGTGTTGTACTAATAATAAACATCATCATTATCATCATCAAAAAGAACAAGAAGAAGTAATCCTTCATTTAATGGAATGCAATGGCAAACCCCTACTGTCATCAAATGCTTTGGAGAGGGAAATACATAAACGTGTAAGCCTCCTCTGCCTTTGCTCAGAAATGTTCGCCGTATTCATCACCATCATCATCATCATCATCATCATCATCATCATAGGAAGGAATCCTTCATACAATGGGAGGTAATGGCAAACCACTGTGATCATCTGCTCAGGAGAGGGGAATACATGAAATTGTAAGGCTTCTCCATCGCTACAATGAGTGTGATCATCACCATCATTGTCGAGGAAAAAATCCCCCTTGCAATGGGACGCAGTAGTAAACCACCTCTGTGATCACCTTCTCGGGAGAGAGGCACAATTACGTAATCTTCCTCCCTCGCCCCTGCCCAGAGTGGCGTGTGGCCCTCTCACACTCCGCCAACGCGGTTCCGCCAGGGCGGAGGCGATGAGTTTCGGCCGCCATTTCGCGGCGCGCGGCCTCTGTGCTGGGCGCCCCGCCGGCGGCGCGGCGTCGGGCGCGGCGTTGCGTGCAGCGCCTGCGCCGCCACCTCAAGGAGGTCGTTTCCCGTCCGGGATTCAATCGCCCGGCGACGCCTCCGACGCGCCGCGCCGCGCAGCGCCCGCAGCCCTCCCTTGCGCCGTAATGACGGCACGGCCACGCACGCACGCAGACGCCTGGCGGGTGTCCACCCTGGCGTTGCCCACGCCTGCGATCCAGTAATCGACGCCCCCAATGCGCCCGCTGGGATCTCGTTGAGGAAAGTCGAATTTCACGCCACTTTACTCGTTATCGGTCGTTTATTTGTTATGTTTTTCGGCTAAATTGTTGGCTATTAGTGGGAAACCTTGAGGGTGTCCATTTCTTTTCACTCAAGGTGTCAAATGATTTTAGCCCGATTTAATGATATTAATGCGTTTTGATGATAGCGTGCAAACCACTAAGGGCCTCAGATCTTATTAGCCGGGACACAAACTGGTCTTTTATTAAACACTATTTGTGAGTTGTAAAGAAGAATATTTTTTTAAAATACTAAATATTTCTGATTTTATACGGATTCTATCTATTTTGTTAAGCAAATGTAAACCAAGATTGTTTGTTTAAGGCTCTCAAAGTTGGTGTTATGATTAATTTATAATTTTTGTTACTCAATAGTTTTTCTTTTTTCTGAAGGTACGGATAAAATAAATGTTTTTTGAACCTGATTCCTAACACGAAATCTGAAATGTTCTCGAATCCTTTTAAATCCTCCGAATCTCAACGATTTCGAAATGTTCGAAAAAATGTATTAATATTTTATACAATATTATTATTGATGGAGCTATCCTGAAAAAATAGAGGATGTGAAAGAACTATAAACTTTTGGGACAGACAGGTTCTGCTAGGGAAATGTTATTTCGTTTGGATATTGTATTTTCTGCGTTCTAAACTATTCGCAGAAAACAATTAACAGATGAATGAAAAGTCGAACTCAACATACTAAGTCGTTCTTAATAAGCAAACTCAAGTGTAAAATCCTTAAGAAAGACATAGTAAATGAACATATTACAAATGTTTTGCTATGAATAAAAGAGTCCATTAAAGAAGAAGGAGAGAAGACCTTCCTAATTTTGAATATTTTTTCAAAATTCCTGCTTTTTTCACGTTATTCCTCAAATAATTTTGAAAACAATTATACTTATTTGTGTGTTGAATTTGAGTTCCTCGATTATCATAAATAAATTAAACTATGACATATAGAAAAACATGAAGGTAATGAAATTCCACAAACTTTTCAAGTATAATTTATCGTTAATTCATAGATTACGTGAAAAAATTAACATTCTTAATTATATAATAAAGTCAATATTACAGAAATAATAATTTCTCTACGTTTGTCGACATTGCAACGCCTCAATTACATAATCAATAACGCTTCAATATGTAAATACATAAGTCGTTTGGGGCGGGCAGAGATAATATTAACAATAATATTAATAATGATAATAATAACTATTATTATTATATAACTGAAACATTCTGAAACATTCTTCATTCTTTTATTACAATTAAGATCGGTCGACTCTAATTAAATTCGAGAAGAAAGCAGAATGTTTGAATATGCATCTGAATACAAAGGTACATCACGTAACAACTGTTGTTTACGTAATGTACACTGTGCAACCTCACATCGATGGCACCCATTTCCTACAATCTGCTCTCGTAAACCTTTCCTGGAATCGGTTGCGCGTAGTGACCGCAAACGTGTACACCCAACCTCAATTCGGGGAACACGTTTCATCAGGTACGGAAGCCTAATGAACAATGGGGGTCATACAACATTCACTGGGCTAGCAAACTACCGGTCGGGCCGGCGGGCGATTCCGAGCAGCCTGCTAAATACCTCTGAGGAATGTCGATTATGCGACTGGCTGCCTCCGAACACAGCGCCATCTACGCCCCGCCGCAAAACGCGGCGCGTTTCCGGATCGTGCACTCCCCCCCCCCCCGGCCGCGGTGCCGCGCATCGGCGTGCGTTGTTCGGCGCCGCCCGTTGCTTGCAGCCGCCCACGCTGCCCTTCCGTTCCCGGTCGCTTCCTCGACAAACCCCGTTGCAAACCACGTGGACCGTTCCCTCTCCAGTGAATTCGGTAGTGTAGCGAACGGGTATTAGCTTCTCCCGTTTCGGTACCCGGTTCGGTACATATGGTGTTGGAGGCAAAGTGAATTCGAATCAGGTTTTTGCGCGGTTTTCGCGGTTCCCCTCCTTCTCATCCAAATTCATATCATATCTAGCCATCCTTCTACGATAAGGTCGAAATGGATATTGTCCGCTCATAGAGAGAGTAATAATCATAATAAAGAATTTATAGCGACTATTCTGACTTCTCGTCTTCTTATGTCACTGCGACCACGGCACAAGTCCCACTCTGTTTACTGCGATTCAAATCATTTCTGATTGGAGTGGTATTGGTGTGAAACATTGTTTCGCGGTTGGTTTTCTCGAGGTTCTTTCGCCATTTCACTATTGTTTTTAATATAACATCTTCATTATATATATATATATATATATATATATATATATATATATATATATATATATATATATACACATACAAAATCACTGATCCAGCCACGTATGACAGTGAGGCAGAGATTCTTAAAACATAAATAAGAATAAAGTATCTCTCCCTCTACTTCAGATTGTCAACTTCAAGCTCAATTACAAATTTCCAGTTTCCACCTCGGCTTTCAACCTTTGAATTGCCTCTGAACGGTCTCTCACATTACATTTCCGTCCACAACTCTCTTTTATGCACTTCTGGTTCTCGTTTCTTTCTGTCTTTCTCCGTCACCGACTCTTCCCATTCTCTACCACTCACGGCATCTCCGTCACTCCTTGACTTCCAAACTCTTCCGGTTTCCTAAATCTCTCTCCCTTCATGCTCAGATTCTGTGTCACTCTCCTCTTTGCGAACGTTCTCCGTTTTCTATATCCTCCCCATATTTTCCACTCGCAGTCCCCACGCGTTCTAACAGGTACACCCGATTTCTCTTTGCTCCCTCCTTTCATCTTCTCCATGCCATTTTCGCACATCTCATCTCCGCTACATCGACTCCCCTCGCCACTCTTAATGCCAACTTCCCGTTTTACTTTCCACATCATCCTCTCTACTTCTATCGTGATCCTCCGCTCATTTCCGTAAACTCACGTAATTTGAACATCGATGCCTACATAGTTTCTCTATAATGCCTCTCGCTTCCGTCGTAAATAATTCAGGATGCACCGTAGGTCGGGTAGGATGCTCTAATAGTGTATTACCTTCACCAACTGTCATCCCATGTGCTGTCCGGACCTCAGCCACGCACATTAGGAGTAACTCCTGTCACTCCCCTCCGCATTAACTACATGATTGCTTCACCGACTCCGTAGTGCATGGTTGTTGCGGAGATGTCAGTCGGTGTAATCCACGTATCGCGTACATTGAGATAACTCACATCAACGATAAACTGAACATTCGAGGATCGGCAGCGTAAATCGTCACGCAGAAAGGCAATCAGTTCTTCTAAGTATAAATTCCACTGTCAGCGTTCACCGCACAGGCATTTCACTTGGCCCTGGTGATTGAAAAACGATTGTAACAATATTAATTACATCTTTTGGATATTGTAGTTCTTCCACATTTCATTTTCATTGCAAATATTCGCCATTTTCATGGCTTTTATCTGAAGAGTCTATTTACCACAAACTGGAAAATGCTGTGATCTCGGGGAAAAGAGTGTGTAGTCATTTTTTCCTAATTATTAACTTATTTATTTTAAACACGCAATTATTTTTCTTAATAATTCCTAAGGGTCTCAATTTAAATTTTGCATTATTTAAATAGATTCTGAAACAAATAAATCAGAAGAAGTAGAAATCTTAGATATTCATTTCTAGGAAAAAGGACCCTGATATTTTTATTATACAGAACATTAATTCACAGTCAGTTTACCTCTTTTCCATCCCCAGCTTTTCCTCTCCAATCTACGTTGTAGGGGTTCTAAAGATCGCGCGGCGACACCGAAGTAGAAGTAAGAAAGGACTACTGCTAACGGTTATCGAAATAATTGCAAATGTACACCGCAGGCGCATTTTTTGAATTTGTTTGGACATTTTTAAGTGATGTCTGAAGTGAGGGCAGAAATTAAATGTTGTAATATTACATAACCGTTCACAATAATCCGAGAAAGTATATGCTGTTGAGGCACCTCTAGTTTCAATATCAGCTAGCCAGTGGTGATCATCATCTGGCACTCCATCTGCCCGTCTCCCCATCCCATTTCGTGCGTCTTCCCACTTCCTCGGCCCGTTCCCATCCCCACCCCTGCATTCCCGCGCCCCCACCCACCGCGAGCGCCGCAATGGCATCGGCCAGGCACCCGCCATAAACCCGGCCGCAACACGAGTGCATTCGCTGTCGGACAAACCGCCGGCCTGTGTCGACGCACGTTCCCAGGGGGCCGGGTTCACGACCGCCTTGTACGTTTAATAAATCGGCAATAAAGCAATCGAGGGGCGGTGGACGGGCGCGGGCACCGGAGCGGGATGTGCTCTGCGGCAGGGATGACGTGGGTGGGGAGGGTGGGGTGGGCAGTGCAGGCGTGGGTGGGGTGGTGGGGAGGGTTGGAGAAGACGGGGGCACAGAGGGCGGCGAAGAATGGGTGGGCGGTGGGCGGCGTGGGCGGCGGGGCACGGAGTTCTGCTACGCTACCCGCGGTAATGCAGCCAATTACCGCGATCGGTTTGGCGGCGGTGAGGAGCGGAGGTGCGACCGCACGGTTGTCGCGCGGGCACAGTGCGGCTTCCTTTGCAGAGGCGGCGATGAAGGCGGAGCAGGCGGCGACGGCCTTTTCTTTTCTTTCCTATTTTTTCAGTACAATTACTTTACAGATGTATTTTCAGACTTATTCTAGTTAAAATATCTTAGCTAACTTAATCTATACTTAGGAGAGAATACTCGAGGGGAGAACCTCGGTGATAAGAATTATGGTTGGCTAAAATTTTGAGGAAGGCTTCAAAAGGAAATCTATTTTTTATTCGGGTGTGGGTTGGATTTTTCGGTAGTTTGTAATAGGATGCTGTTGGTATGTCTGTTAGGTTTTGGTAGAAGTTGTGTGATATTTGTGCTATTTGGTTTATTGTTGTATTCATGTTTAATTCTGAATGAAGTTGTTTATTACTTATGAACCAGGGGGCATTTGTAATTAAACTTAAAAATTTATTTTGCATTACTTGAATTTTATTGACATTTGTGGGGGCTGCGTTTGCATATATGGGGCATGCATAAAGCAGTAGTGGTCTGATTATAGTTTTGTAGAGTGTTGTACTGTTTGTGTATGTCAGGGATTTGTGTTTGTTGATTAGTGGCCGGAGTTGTAATAATTTATTTCTTGCTTGTTTAATTTTGATATCTATGTGGGTTTTCCAGGTTAGTTTTGTGTCCAGATGAAGTCCTAAGTATTTTATGGGTTGTGATGGTGAGGTCCAGGTGATGGGGGAGTTGTTAATTACTAGCGGAGTGGGGGAGGTAAACTTTCTGAGTGAGAAGATTTTTGCTATTGTTTTGTCGGGATTGAGTTGAATTTTCCAGAGGTTTGCCTAGGTTTCAATGTTGTTTAAGTGATTTTGAATTTGCGATCGGAGGTTACTTAGTGAGTATCCTGAGGCGCATAGGGCTGTATCGTCTGCAAATTGAGCTATATTAGAATTTGATGATGATAATGGAATGTCTGCTATGTATATGTTGAATAATGTTGGAGATAAAGGGTAGCCTTGTGGAACGCCTGCTTTGATAATGTGTGGGGTTAAGTGGTGATTGTTGACTATTTCTGAGAATGTGCGGTCTGTTAGGAAACTTTTGATGATGTGAATAATGTAGGTTGGAGTTCCAGTTTTTATTAGTTTGTAGATTAGTCCCGAGTGCCAAATTCTGTCAAATGCTTGAGTGATGTAAA
This sequence comes from Teleogryllus occipitalis, assembly GCA_011170035.1. Taxonomy (NCBI): domain Eukaryota; kingdom Metazoa; phylum Arthropoda; class Insecta; order Orthoptera; family Gryllidae; genus Teleogryllus; species Teleogryllus occipitalis. The sequence goes on along the minus strand of BLKR01003578.1, from coordinate 27,927 downwards.
GGAATGTAGATATTGTGTGTTGTTTTTTCTGAAATGCAGAGTGGATGTGTTCTGTTAATCTAAGTAGTTGGAGAGCAGTTGAGTGGTGAGCAATGAAACCGAATTGATGTTTGGGAATTATGTTATTTTTGAGATGCTGGTTTAATCTGTCAAGGATTAGTTTTTCGAATATTTTGGCAAAAGCGGGTAGTAAACTGATGCGCCGGTAACTGTCTACTTTGGAATGATTTTTGTTGGGTTTCGGAATGGGGTGGATGATTGAATGTTTCCAAGTTTGGGGGAAGTATCCTGTTCTTAAAATTGAATTGTAAATATTGTTTAGGAAGGCAAAGGCTGACGGTGGGAGATTTTTTAAGATTATTGAACTGATTTTATCGTGTCCGGGGGGTGGGAGTTTCTGAATTAGTGTTTTTATTTCGTGTGGAGAAATGTATTTTATTCTGTGGGGTATATTAAAGATGAGGGAAGAGGCTATTTGTAGGATTTCGTGGTGTTTATTGTGAAAAGAAGAATTATTGGGCGTAAGCGTATTTTGGAAATGTTTTGCTAATGCTTCTGTTTTGGTGCTAGGAGAGTGTATTTTGTCTGTGTTTGTTGATAGAGGTGGAATTGAATTATTTTTTGTTCAGAATTTGTTTTGTAAATTGCCATACAGAGTTTTTTCTTACGTTTAGAGATTGTAATATGGTTGAGTATTGCTGCTGTCTGTAAGTGTACAAGACGTGTTTGCAAATGTTATTTAAATGATTGTATTCTTTTTTGATAGATGGTATTCTTAATGAGTCTCAGAGTCTTCTGGTTTTATTTTTTAATTTAATTAGTTGGATTATTTTAGTAGGTAGAGGTTTGCTTAGTTTAGTATAAAGATCTGGAATTTTGTTTTTTTTTGTACTTTATTTATTTCATTAATTATTGTACTATTGATTATTGATATTGCGTCGTCAATATCTGTTGGAGATTTTTATGTTTTAAATAAGGGGATTGAGAGGTTGATATTTCTGTTAAATATGTTCCAATTTATATTAAGTGTGTTTAGGGATATCGAAGAGGGGGGAGTTGGAGGGGGAAAGGGGAGAGATAGTGACTGGGATGTGATCAGAATCCAATTCATGGTACGTAAGTGATTTTAATTGGGAACTGAAATTTGTGAATGCTATGTCGAGGATGTCTGGATTTTTCTGGGAATCGAAGGGATGGTATGTGGGATCTGGGGTAGCAATAATAAAGAAGGGTATTTGATATTGTAAGTTGGGTAAGAAGTTGCCTGCTGGGTTGGTGATTCGGCATCCCCACGAGTGGTGCTTAGCATTGGGATCTCCTATGATGATTGTTGGGGTGGGTAATTGCAACAATATAGATAAATTGTTATTGTTTATTTTAATTTTGGGAGGTTTGTTTGCTGTTATTATGTTGAGATCACTGTTGTTATTTAATGGAATTTTAATTGCTATAGTTTCGAGGTCGGGGGTGGGTGGTGGGATGAACTGATAGTGTGGAAGGTTTTGTTTAATTAAAATTGGGACTCCTCTCCCTTGATCATTTTCTGTGTCAGATCTGTAAATTTTGAAACCTGGGATTGAAAAGTTCATTGAACTATTGAGGTGAGTTTATGTTATGCAAGCTATATCAACTGATTTTTGTTGGATGAAATGAATTAGTTCAGTTTTTTTGTTTCAGATACTGTTTGAGTTCCAATTGAGAATGATAAAGTTTTTAAGACGATGGTTGGACATAATTGTTGCTTAAGTACGAGGTTATTGAGTTCTGTATGTTTGTATTATTGTTGGAATGATTGAGGATATAATACTCTATTATGTAGTTAGTGATTGAGTGGATTATATTCTGTAGAGTTGGTGTGAAAGTGTTATTGTTGTTCGTAGTGATTGTTATTGGTTGAATTAAATGTTTGGTTTGTACTAGTGTTAGGATGGGGTGATTGTGCTTGGTTGTTGTAGTTTATTTGAGTGAAGTTTAGGATTTCTGTTACTTGTGGGAGTGAAAGGAAGTTTGTGAGATTTAATGGGAGTGATGGCGTTGGTAAAAGATTTTCTATGATTCTCTTAGCCAAAATATTTTTTCTTTTTTCAAGTAGCTTACTATAGTATGAGCATTCATGAGATAGAATGTCTCCCCTATGTGCTCCATTACAGAGTTTACATTTTAGATTATTATTGTTTTAGGTAGGACATTGTGCAGTAAAGTGTTCTCCGGCACAAAACGCGCACGAAATTATGTAATTACAGTTGCTACGGGTATGACCGAAATCTCATGTACTGAATTGGACCTTTTGATTTTTTTCTTATCTCTTGTTTAACTATTTAGTTGCACACGTTATTGATTTGGAGGACTGATTCTATTTTGTTTTTACCATTAAAATCTATTGCTACCACTGGAATTGGTACTTGTTTTTCATTAATTTGGTTACTTTGATAACTGATACTGGGATTTTATGTCAGCTAATATTTCTTCTTCGGTGATTGTTGGGTGTATATTTTTTATCACTATTGAAGATTTTTTACCCGAGGGATCACTGTAGGTATGAAATTGTTTGTTAGTTTCGATAAAATACTTTACAGCACTACGGAAATCTTGTACGGTCCGGAATAGAATTTTAATTTTGTTGGTCTTGAATTCTGTTGCAAAGTTATTAGATATTTTATTTTTAATTTCACAAATAAGTTCGGCATGACTACTTGGGGCGTTAACAAAAATTGTTGGAATTTTGTTTGGTTCAGGTGGTTCTTCAGACAATTGTTCGTTGAGAAAACTAAATCTATTGGAAACTATTACGTTACTCTGTTTCTGTAGGTCTGCGTTACTACTATGATGGGTGTTACCTTGCGTTGCCGCCCGTTTGCTGTCACCTTCATCGCATCTCTATCGATCTTTTACCGGATAGAGTCCCGGCGGCCGCTTCGTTGAAAGTTGGTGGGACGCCTGATGATGGAGCCGGGGGGCTAATGTCCATCGGTGACGTTGTAGGGGGCGTGTAATTCGCGCCCGTTTGGAAATTGCTGGAATGGCCTTCTGAGTAAGATTTTATATTGACGGGTGGCGATGATGGTGCTTCAATGTGGTTAGAGCCGCCCTGATTAACTCCCGTGTGATGGAATTGTTTTCGTTGCTCATGAATGAGAGTAACGAGTGGTTGATGGACGCACTGCACTCACTAGTTTAAAGTAACTTCGGTGCGCAGATTGTGTAGCACTTTGAATAGTTTTGATACAATTTATACTTAACTGGACGGACAAAACACTAGACAAATACTGAAGTCAGACCGAGACTCGTCGGCCTTACTCGGCACAGAACGGTAGTAGCTGCTAATAACGGAGCGACTGCTCTGGCCCGCAGCTGAAGCGAGAATGTTGGCGGCGACGGCTGCGTCGATTGCGATAAAGTGCTGAAGGCGCATAGGGTCTTATTAATCGATTGCAAATGTTTTAAAATTGAAATTTTGAGAATAGATTGTGGGCACAGAGAAGAAATAGAGAGAAACCAATTTATCTTAAATCAGACAGAGACAAAAAATCGAGTTACAAAGATTTCGACTTATCAAGTTTCGAATTACTGAACATACTTTTCTCAGAAAAATTGAAGAAAATCATATGAAAATGAAACGAAATGAATTAATGTAACAACAAATTCGTGTTTTTTAGGTTCGGGCTACATAGGATCCACTGTTCAGGTTGATGAGGGTTGCAGATTTCAGAAAATATCTGGAATTTGGCAGGTTATAGTGCGGAAAGGGAGATGATTAAGGCAGAAGAGAGGAAAAGAATGATTGTTAATGAACCTTTGTTATCCGGGTGCGCTCTACGTTGAATTGATGTGATGACCTGTATGATTCCCTTGTGAGGGCTCCTCTGATAACGCAATGCGATAGAGTTTGGAGGTTCAAAAAACAATCCTCAAATTACAGGACAACTTCATTCAAAAATCTAGGCAATTCGTCCGAGGATGCGGTGTGTCCGAATGACCCTTCCTGAACGCTCGCGGAAGTATTCTATCCGACATTAATAACTAAAAAACAGCAATATAATCAAAAAGCCTTTCTTCTCAACCAAAACTTTCTGCTATGATGACGGAAAACCTTAAAATGTGTACGCACTGATCAGGTGGGATTTTATCTCTGCGGCTGGTCTATCTCTTGGCAGCTGGTCTATCTCTCTTTACGTACAACAAAAATACTTGCCTAAATATGTTTGAAAGCGCAATGGAAAGAAGGCTTACTAAATATTTTTACCTCTTCGGTACATTCCCCTTTAATATTTTCCTATTATTTTAATTGTTTCCACAATAGCAACCAAGAATTGAATATTCAATTTATCTACATAGCACGTATTTTCCAATCAACACATTTTTATTTCGCAAAATCGTTCTGCGCATCTACGCTTGATGTCGGACTACACATTGACTTTACCAATGAAGTGCTATTGCGCGACGTACACGAGCTTATTTGCAAAGTTAATGTGTTCTCTCCAGCGTCTCGTTTACTTGATCATATATTGTTTAATTATTCACGGCTTAGATACTCAACATTTAATACAAACAGTTAAATGAAGCAAAAATAAATGACATGAAATTTATAAAATATTTAAGATGTAGAATATTTCTCTGGAAGGTGAAGTTGGTTAGGAAATAAACATTATTTCCTGGGATCATAGAGATGAGAGATCTAGTACTTGGACTAGGGAACTAATGTCCTCCTTTCGCAATCATCCTGCAGCTTTACGTCTTCACGGTATACATCTACAAATGCAAATATGGTCCCTGCACTGAAAATAATTTCGAATACCAGATTTCAGAAGTGAAGTCCATTTTATGCGGGGAAAATATATTGGCCTCCGTGTAATGTGGAATTTAGTCACGAGGTTCATATAAAAAAATAATTAAACAGACAGAGGATGAAAACCGAAGTTGTAGTATTCCAACATACCACCATGGTGCTGGCGCTGGGGAGACCTCAATGGCGCGGTCTCGAGGACGAGGGGTGACTAGCGATCCCGCGCGTCAGCTGTCTGCACGGGAGCCCCACGCCTTCCTGTAATTAGCAATATGGGGGGGGGGAGCAGTGGCTTATCGCATCATCATTGCAGATCACATCATGCTTTTGGCAGCTTTACGACCTTTCATGGAAAGGGGCGTGCCATTATGATACGGGTATTAGTGGGGAACCAAGTTCAAGCAGGGTCATGAAAGTACTGATACGTTCAGCAAATGCCCACTATTTTAAATATTATTAGATATTTACATCGAATATGGATGAGGGATAAAAGGGCAGTACCCTAGTCGCATTAAGATGTGACATAAATTGATTTTATTTGTACATGTCTATCAGCACATGAATCAGCAATCGCAAATTAAAACAGAAATCGTGTCAACGAAAGAAACTAAATGAAGTATGATCAAGATCAAAAAATGAAGTATCCGATTGGAAAATAGAAAGCTATTATAATACTTTCTTGTTGTATATAGATAATGTCCCACTTCTTCAGCTGTAGTCGAAAAATCTCGTTCCAAATTTTGATATGAATTAAACAAACTAACTCAAGTGATCATGTACCACAACCGCAACGCAGTGGCGAACCCAAGAGGTGGGTGTTACGTGGCTTCAGTCCTCCCAGAAGCCTATGGTACTTTGCAAATACAGTTCTTACTGAATTTGTGAAGTAAAAGTATTTAATGTGTCAATTCAGTACGGAGTAAATAAGTACAAATTTTTCATAAAATTGGCATAAATGAAAAAATCTTCATAAGAAAACACCTATTCTGCTGGACAACACACCTAGGATAGCATCCCTTGCAAAGAAATATGATTGTTTCATCGTACCAGTATGATCCATTTGACCACGTCATATAGAAGAGATTGCGAGAAACATTCTCCATGTACCAACGATCTTCAACCGAGCAGTTTGCCTCGAGCCAGCTGCCCCGAGGCCAGGGGTTCGCGGCGAGCCGCCGGCGGTCGAGTGGCGGAGTGGCCGGGCGGGGGGCCAGGAAGCGGGGCCTACCTGCGTGATGCGGGCGGCGAGGCGCACCCCGCGCTCCGCCCACGCTTAATAGGCGCATTGTTAATGGATCGCATCGGCTGCTGCTACCCCTTTCGCCTGCCGCCGCGCCGCCGTTCACGCCAGCTGCCGACCCGGCCCACCGGAAGCGCTTCCGGGGCCACGGCGCGTGCGCAGGCTGCCTCCCCCGCCCCGCCCCCTCCTGGGCACCCACGCCTACTGGGTTGCCTGCAACAGCTCTCATCGAGCAACTCGGTGATCGGAAAGCAAAATGCGATGTGAGTTTTCTGAGTGTTTCAGCAGTATATATGTTTTTGGTGGGTGTGAGCATGTGTTTATATAAGTGTGTATGAATGTGAGCATGTGTGTGTATGTGTTGTAAGTATATGTGTTTTAGAGCGATTTGTGGACACCGAGAAAATTGTCTTTTATAAATAACATTTCAGTAACATTTACGCCTTGCAGCTAATTTGATTATCTGAAAGGTGAGAAAAAGTTCTTCTGTATGAGTCCTAGATTTATCAAATAATTATGATAATCTCTTAAATTGTAATCAACTCATATGTAATCGGTTTTAAATTAAAACATTTTTGTACAATATGGATATGGATATAAGCTTTATTCTACAATTGGGCAAATGTTGCCCAATTGTTTTATTCACATTATGTTTCCTTCCAATGAAAATGTTAATTCTATTTCTAGTGGGTCTACCCCCAAAACGTCCTTCATTTTCTTTCGCATTGAAGTCATTGCTGCCTGGATTTAAACAAAGCCTCTATACATGAACATTAAACTCATAATGGGAACATATTTTTGCAGTTCACTGTAACTGTGTGTGCAGTACAGTATCTCTGGTCGTGCAGCGGCTGCGTGCACCGCGCGTGCGCCCAGGCAACTGCTACCTGTGGGCGGCACCCAGTGCAGCGTGAGGGCACCCCGCTGCGGCGGCGGCGGGCGGCGGCACCCAGCCGTGGAAAGGCCCTGTCGCCGCCGCGGCACGCTCGCGCCCGCGCCCGCGCCGCTTCCGCCCCCGCGGCGCCGCCGTCAGATGTCTGCCGCGCCAGCGCCGCCAGCGCCCCTCCCCCGCTGGCCCCTGTCTCTCGCCATCGACACACCCACTTCGACCCCCGCCGCGCCCGCCGTCGCCGCAGTCGCTGCCCACCAACAACCTCCAACCCATTACCCCCACTTCCAGTACCCTCGGCCGCAAATGCCGCTACGCCACTGTACCCGCCCAACCACGCGCGCCCACGCTAGCCGTCACCTCCACAATCATCCCCGCAGCTGGCCCTGCCCCTCACTGCCGCTACACGTTTCTGCCAGCATTTCCACTACCCCTTCCAAAGTCCTACACAGCCGCCCCCTGCGCCACCTTCCTCGCCTCGTCGACACATCCGTCTCCTCTCCTCATATTGTTCCTCCGTCAGCACCACAGCTTTCAAAACCCTTGCGTCTACCACAGACACTACCACCACGGTCGTCGAAGTATTCGTCCTCGAGATCGTCCTTTCATTCGCCGCCGCCACTGCTACCACATCCTAGTCGTCAGACTCTCTAACTCTTCCCATCACCGCCTGCCACATTGCCAACGCGTCATAGTCGGCGCCATCATAGCCGTCGACGATTTGTATTCGTCTCTGTCGTCATTATTTCCTCCGCTATCGCCAACGTTGCCACAACCCCTACCATCGCCTCGAACCCCCTTTCGCCCACGCCGCCACCGTGACCTCCCCTCCACCGCCGCCGCCATTGCCTCCCCTGCGATACGCGGCGGATAAGAATCGTAGGGGTGGAACCCGTTTCCGGTCGCGCTTCCAGCAACGACTCTTTATTAAGACTTTTCCTGTCCAAACGATTGCTGCTGATTTCACTTTCGGTAGTTGTATTCGAGGCATTGTCTATGCATGCGTGCACATATGCATACTAGTTAGGCAGGCCTTTTTGGAGTGCCTGTTAAAGTGAAAGTCATTATGAATGAGAAAGAATTGAAAATGTTTCAGTTCTTGTTCATGTTCAGACGTTAAGAAAAGAGGAATATAGTTCCCTTCGTAATGATGCAATCAACAACATCCCACACTCCTGTTGTCAAGATTATTATCAAAAGAAGTATACCAACAGCATAATCTGATTGGTTGTAGATGATCAAATGAAAATTGGAATTTGTTCTCGAGTTACTAAAAAATCAATGTTCGCTGCAGTGCAACTAAACAATACGTATGTTACTAAACGTCCATTAATAGATTCGTATCTAATAGACATTCTGAAAATGCAAACATCATATCATGTGTGATATCAAATATACAAAATCATTTGCTACAAATTCACAAAGATCAAAGTATAATAATAAGTTCGAAGGGTTTCGAAGCCACTAATTTTATCAGATAAGGTTTTTGTGATTTCTCGAGATAAAAGGAAACTATTAAATTTATACTCACATCTTTTGGATTGAAAATATGAAGTACTTTCCAATTTAGATTTGTATTTCTGTCTTATTGAATTATGAGAGATTCTTATTAGGGACTGCAAAGACGATTGCTCATAAATAGCGAAGAAGGAATATCTTCTGCTCTAGAAATGCCTGGCTTTACTTCTATCAAGAGGTCGTAATCTCATGTTTATGGCATCATGAATACCGAAGACACCTTTACTTGTTCTTCTCTGCAATGTACAGCGGCGGTTTATACTCTTGGAGCAATGCAACATGTGACTGCACGTGTAACACGATGTTGTATTTCATTCAACTTGATGTTCTCAAGTGCCATAGCAATGTTCCGCGGGCAATGAATGTTCTCTTGCTCTGGCGGTGGAAGATGCAATGTGAAGTGCAAATAACATTCTTCAATATTTTAGAAGTAACAAGTGTTTTTCAAAGCAATGGGTTGTAATTGGTTCTGCATAAGGAATCCACTTGAATTATAAGAAAGATCCGTGTTAAAACCGTTCTAAAATTGCAAGCTTCTTAACTTCGGAATTGAAAATACAGTGAAACCTGCTCAAACAGCCACCTTGATCCAGTGGTTACCTTCACTAACGGCCATTTTTTCGTGAAACTCATTTATTTTTCCAACAGATAGATGCAAATATTCACTTCTGTCAGTCATCACCAAGGTAAGCGACCAGCGGCTAAGTACATTTCGTAGTTTGTCCTTTATTAAGCGGTCGCATTCAGCTGCTTTGATAAGTATTTTAAAAGAAGTAGTGGAGCGGAAAAGTGGAGATTATTGCTGACTGATCTTCCGGCGACGGGATGTATTTTCGGATAGCTTCGAATAATAACATTCAGAGTCGCTTATCTTGCAAGGGGATTACTTTCCTTTTCAGGTATCAACAGACTCCATAAACGATCAATTTTTGCCGGAGCCATTGTAGACCGTTTGAGTCAGATTTCACTGTATACCACATCATTTCACTCTAACACAGATTCTTATACAGCAAAAACAACAGTTTACGTAAACTCGTAGCATAATAAAAACAATGTTTGTGTGGCGTCATTTCTTTTAAGGCGGCGCCACACATGCGGCATTCGGCGAATGCCGAGAATCCCGAGTAGTGTGGACGCGCTGCTTGCGATTCGCCCACTGTCGAACATTCGGTATTCGGGCTACCCAGAGACTGTTGGTCTTTTCGGCACATCAAAGGAAGCAAACATTCGCCTTGCGTAGTTTTCTGTTGCTTGAACCTCCATTCACACATTCGCCGTTTGTTCGCCCTCGTGGTCGCGCAGTTTTCAAATCCCGTGCGAGTGTAAGTGCTTCTAGCTTTGCGAGCTGTGTGAATTGGAGAATATGGTAAGTACTTGTAGTATTATCTGGTAGTAAATGAAAATAAATAGGTAGAATTAAGTAGATAAATAAAGTGTATGAATGATTATTGTTGAACTATGTTACTGGTGGCCATTTTTTTCTCCTTTTCAAGTCATTGTTTTCTTGCTTTGAAAACTATTCATTTACCTTCTCGTACGTAAATTGAAATAAATAAGTTGAAGATAATTAAGTAGTAAATAACAAAATATATCAATTATTGGTGAACTATGTTACATGGGTCCATTTCTTCATTTTTCCAGCACGTGTTTTCTTGCTTTGAAAACTTTTCACTTACCTTCTCGTAAGTAAATTAAAATTAATGAATTGAAGATAATTGAATGTTTATTTGTGAATAATCAGGTGTACACCATGATTATCTCAGTGCCACTTAACTCATGTGCACTGTTTGTATTGTAGTTTTAAGTTTCCACATAAAACTGAAATTGTAAAATCTGGAAGCATGTTAAGCCAAAACCTTTACTCCATTCTTCCCGTAGTGCTTGTGAGCAGAATAAGTAGCCTATATTGCAGTTCCCACAGAAGAATGTAACACTTTAACTATAATTTCATTATATTTCAAAATTATCATTAATTTACTTTTAAAATAATTTATTTTCATCATTGTAGGTTACTGTTAATTCTTACCATTTATAAATCATGACGTGCGCATAAAAGTACATAAAATTCTTATAATTTACTTTATTGCTTTTATCTATTTTTAGAAATGGAGTGGCCCAATAAACACAGTATTGCTCTTCCACGAAGAGTACGAGAAAGAGTGTGTCATCTGGAATCCCTGCCACCGGCACCATAAAATGAGAAACGAAGTCCACGATGCGTGGAAGAGGATAGAGACTACAATGGGCAATAGGTACCCTGTAGGCGAATTTAAAAAAAGGATTCGCTCATGACTTCTTTCAGAACTAATCTGAACAAAGTACAGACAATCTCGAGAAGTGGAACAGGTCTTAATGAGGTGTACGAACCAACTTGGTTTGCGTTTGAAAAAATGGCAAGTTTCTTGCTGGATAAGGATGAGCCTAGAAAAAACATTAAATACCAAGAAAACTAAGAACTTTAAAACAAATTTATTGAGTAATAAGAACAGAGTTGAGCAATAATTATTCTGCCATCATATTTTGCCAGTAGTTATAAAGTACTCGGCAAATTCATTTCTTATTTCTTTTGCCTCTATACTTGCTCTACGAGGTTTGTTTCTTAGTGGCAGTAGAGACGTTATTTCGTTGCTATTTTGGCGCCATGTGCCCTCGATTAAATTCCCATCTTCTTCGTGGTCAAATGTGCCTGCTGGTGAGTATAAACTTCGAGAAGTTTTACTCCTCATTAAAAAATTGTGCAGCAGTACACAGGTCATTACAACGTACGCCACTTTGTTTGGTTGTAGCAGCATAGGTTTTCTTAGAACCCGGAATACACTTGAGAGTATCCCAAACGTATTTTATACATTTCTCCGGGCTCTGGACAGGCTGTAATTAAATATCCTATCTTTTCTGCCCTTCTTTTGTACTCCTGGAAAGGGTTTAGGATGTTTTTGCTTAATCCGAAAGCATCGTCCCCTACAAAGACATAAGGGACTTGTGTCTTACGACCTAGCAATGGCTCTTCTTGAGGGCAATTAAGTTAGTTCGTTGTTTTGAATTTTATTAAACAACACAGGGTTTCTAAATACTGCCCCATCACTTAGTCTTCCTTGACAGCCACAATCAACAAATATGAAGCAGTACTCAGCATCCACAAGAGCCATTACCACAGTACTGAAATTGTTCTTATAATTAAAAAAATCACTTCCACTATGGAACGGTGACTGAATAGTAATGTGTTTCCCATCTATGGTACCAATGCAGTGGGATATATTCCTGTCTTCATTGAATTTTTCAGAAATTCTTTGCCATTCATTTGCACTTTGTGGAATCTGAAACATAGAACATTGTTTTGCATTAGAGACTTGTGAATTGTGTTTTAATGTTTTAGGATATTTCACCTGCAGGAGATGTTTTAGTTGTGTAGTGGAGGAAGAGAAGGAGGAAGAAGAAGAAAGAGAAATGTCCTGTATTAGAAATGATTGAAAATGATGGTATGGAAGAAATTGAGTAGTTTAATATAGTACTGGGACTACTAGCAATATAAATGCCTTCTTGCAAATAATTGTATGCTTTTTTATTGCAGCACTGGATGATGCATTCAACATCGAAGAAAATGAAAAGAAAGAGAACAAGTGAGAGGGAAATAGAGGAGAAAATCAATACTGCTCATAACATTTTGTAGGCCACAGCAGCACCTGCCAAGAAACCTATTTCAGCAATTTTCGGCGAGCTGGTGGCAGTAAAGTTGGAGGATATGGTCGAAGATACAAGAGATCTTGCGATGCATATGATTGACCAAGTCTTATTGGAAATGAAAATGGAGTCAAGGCGACAACATGCGCACCACCTTGATCCTGAGCCCTTACAAATGTGCATAGTTAATGATAATTAAAATCAAAATAAATATTTAAAAACTTCTATTGTAGTATATATTCACCTTAATATAATTCTGCAGAACATTAATTATAGCACTGCACACCTCTGGGACAATATTAGAACCCACCTGAGGTGAAACTTCAAACCGAAAACCGATGCTCTGAAAAGAGTCACAGGTTGCAAGGAATCGCAAAGTAAGGGCAAGACGTTCATTTGGTGGAATAGCTTTCCTCCACTTTGTGTTCTTCTTGGCAATCTTTGGTTGCACCTCAGCAAGCAGCCAGTTAAAATCATCACTGGACATCCGACAAAAGTTTTCAAACTTGCCAGATGGCTCTCTTAGCAAGTCAGCCATTAACATTGAGCCATTATACCTGTAACAAATAAAAATAAACTTAGTTCTGTTAATCAGTTACACGTGAAAAAATTATCATTGAATGCAGAGGCAGTGATAGTAAGTGATGGTGCACAAACTAGCTTAGTGATGGTTAAAATGTATGTTCATTGGGAAAAATCTTAGGGAATGAAATAATTGTTCCATGAAATGAATATAAAAAATTCTGAGTAATGGGTTAGTTACAATTAGACTTGTATGTATGCATCTCTTTTCCAAAATATTCATATTAAAAAGCTGGTATCAATTAGCACAATTTTTTTTTGGTTCAGCATCTGGAAACTTAATCCCAACTTGCCCACAATCTCTCATAATTATAATAAAATTGTAAGCTCTTAAGACAAAATACATATTTTCTTTCCATACAAGCTCCTGAATTACACTAGACTGGTGGAGAACGAAGAAATACATTAATATTATTCTGAATTTAATTTGTGCTAAATCAATAGACAAACTAAAAATGGAATGTTGCAGGAACTAAGTTATTTATAAGCTGAGAAATATGTTCAAAGGGTTGTCATGACATTCATTTATAACCAGATATAATTGCTTAAACACCCAATAACCTAATACAGATAACCTATACAGATTTGTAAATTACGAATTTTTGTAATTAATGTTCCCGGGTAAAATCAGGTTGGTCAGGTGAAGGATAGTTACCTCAGTAGTGGTCAGGTGAAGGATACTTACCTCAGAATGTTTAAATGATGTGTGTACATGAGTTTAGAAAAAACAGAAATAGTTATTTAAACTTTATTATCTCGAATTAGTTGTTTAGTTGAAACTGCAAATAATTAACAGCAAGCTAATTAACTTACGTTTCTCTGCTGCGATGAACTGATACCATCCATCATCTTCTTCTTTTCGTTTTTTTCTTTATTTTATTAAGTAATATACTGCCACAAGACATTACTACATAAGCAGCTGCAGCAATAACAAGTTGAGAATCCGCTCGTTGAGAGAAGTTGTTATCCTTTGCAGCTCGGAACACAGATGGCGAATATTTGTTGTACCCATAGCGCTCGCCAAACACACAAAACACGACAAACTGCGCATGTGTGTTTCAAAGTGCTCACCATTCGGCGAGTACTCCGCGAATCCCACGACGAACACTTCGGCCATTCGGGATTCGGCGAGCGGGTCTCGGCATTCGCCGAATGTCGCATGTGTGGAGCCGCCTTTAGAGGAAGTCCATGATTTACGTAATGCAAATTTGGAGTATTTTGAACACCCTTTTACCCGCATGTAACGCACCTGTAATGCCCGCTTAACCCTCCCCTCAAATAATTACGATCGCTTACGATAAGACCCTCGGAATTAATTTACTGTAAGTAAAAATTAATTATAAACCAGTAACAACATTATAAAGCAGGGTTATATATTACAATTAATGATAATTAAAGTCAGAATTAGTTGGCGACGCGGACTGTACTTAACAATAAGATTGGGGGCAATTTTTGAATGAAAGAAGATTGCGTTGGCGAGAAAATTCCAACAAGCCGTGCATTCCGTGCATGGTCCAGAGTCTACTGCACCAATTTAATTGGATTCTAGAATAAACTATAGATCAGTCTTGAATTCTTTCTCGGTAATTAAAAGATTCAATCAATATACCAATGATGAAAAAATGTTTTTATTTGTTGTAAAAATGTATGACTAATAACTTTTTAATTTATTTATATCTTTTAAAATTTATTTTGTTAACATTTTGATGAAGTAGTGTAAGACTGAATAAAATGAATTATTTCAGCAAATTTTAATTAAAAATAATAATAAATGGCAGCTTTACTTACAACCATATACTCTGACTCCCTGCCCTATGTAAGGCAGTGTAACTCTTCAACCCCATGCCTTCAACCCCATCTCTTCCTCTTTAGCGACACGTAATTTATGGACGACCCGTCATTGGATAACTTACTTTTCGGGTTTAGCCAGAAGATGTTGAAGACTTGAGCGAAAGCCTTATGGTTTTACAAAGGAGTAACTATGAAAAAAAAAGTTGTTTCACACCGGCTTGGATCTGAGATTACATAAAAACCGCGCATGTGGGAAGCTTCACAAAACCGGGAAATCCTAGATTCAAATGTTCTAGTCGTTCAGATCCATAGTTTCCGTCAATTTTTTGCATCAATGACAAGCAGCTGCCGAAGTAACGTGTTGCCAGCCACGGACCGCGTTTGATCCTTCTTTTCCCATGGCCTACCCTCTCCCATCGTTAGCCCGGCGGTGGATGGATACCCTTTGTCCATTTGGCCCATTCTATATTAACTAGAAAGGATCTGGCAGTACTGTGAGTTTTCGAATGTCAGGCAATAACTCAAATTGGGAGTACCCAGAACTGACAGAAAATAACCCAGAATAACACGGGAATGTCGTGGAGAGCAGAAGAAGAATATTAAAAAAACGAATCAGAAAACAGTTCACAAATTCTGTCACATATCCATTACAGAGACTAAATTGGCGAACTTCTATCCATGCAATCGATTTAACAGTAGGTACCCCACACTCAGATTAGTATTAACAATTGTGTTACGAAAGAGAGATAGAGAGCAGTAAGTACTGCACTGATCTTCTAATCAAGTACACGGTCCATTGTGGCAGTTGTACCTGTACACTAGAAATACGTATTATAACACTGTAAACTCAATTTTTTAAATTTTAAATTAGTCGCTAGACTTTGTTACCTTCGAAATCAATTAAAGCGACGTCCGTAGAGGTGTGATTATATTTTTTTTATTACACAAAACTATTTCCCCAATACGTTTTACGACGTATACAAACGTGACCCATGTGACCCCGCGCGGTCTCTTTCGCCAAATGAGGTGCAACCGCAGAATGGTCAAGTCCACACATGCGTGCCCTATCCGAGGCTCCACTCTGCGCATGCGCCGTGTCGCGTGACGTGTTCGCGGGCAAACAACGTCGCTGCGCCGGCCGCTCATGAGCGGAGAGATTAGGCGGCGGCCGTCATCAGAGCGCTCGTAAAGCGGTTATGGACGTTTAAGTCTCGTAATTCGCCATTAAAGCGGCGCAGAGCGCTGTGAACGAGGTGTCTGTCCTTTGGTCTGGGCGAAATCGGCCGCGGCGGACGAGAAGCTCGCGACGCGTGGCAAGGCAGCGCCCGCGGCCGGCGCCGGGCAGCGCAGGGATGCACAAATGAAACACTTTTCCAAAACAGGAATAGTCAACTTCAACGGCTTCTTTTCTCAGCCCAAATGACTTATACTGTTAATTTTACGCACGTAAACAGTCACATATATCCTAAACGAGACATGAATAATAAGTAAGGCCCTGATTCTTAGGTTTCAATCTATTTTCTTGTTCACTCCTTAACGTCATTATTTCAATATACATATCCATTTGAAGAATTTTGATCAATATATGTGATTTCTACGGATCCCCAAATGGGTTATCATCCTAAAAACGGCTAAATCGAGACTTCTTAAAAAGATAAGCAAAGTTGGCTTAAGAAATCTCAGTTCGATTGATAATAATTTTAAGGTTGCCTGAACTCAGCATTTAACTGTTCTTTCTTCAGGTTCAATTTTTGTAAGGTCTAGCATGTCTGACTTCATTGCTAATTAGAATAATATTAATTTCATGATAAAAATTAAAAGGTGCGTATCCTCCACTAAACGAAGCAATGAATACCATTGAAGCTGTTTTCTGGAAAGAGTTCTAGAGACTGCAGAAGATGTGTTCTCGTCAAGGCTGCAAGGCTCAAATCCTGCTTACGAAAAGATGAAAGGCACGAATAATCACTCCAAATAACACTTCTAGGAGAAGAAATTTGTTGAGAATTACCTAGTAGCCCGAGAGCAGTGGTAGCTGCGTAGTGCATACCATTAATTTCGTATTGCGTTGAGCGAACATTTCCTGGATTGAAGAGAGTTGAGAGATAATTGCAAGTCCTTCACATTATATATTTGAGGATTACACAAGTACAAGGTTAATCAATTCATCAGCGCATCTTAAAGTTAAGTTTTTGTTTGGTTTCTAATTTTCAAGGGAATATTTTAGAAGTTGAAAAATTATTAATAAATTTTATGTTCGTTTTTCAGCAGAACTTTGCTCAAGATCAAAAGATCAAATGTGTTTGTCATCTATATGTTATTTATTGCCATTGTTATTCAATCTGTTAATAACACGACTAGAAAAAAAATATAAAATCCTACAAGACTAAATCGACTTTTTAAAAACCCTAAAAATATTTTTAAGAAATTCTAAAATTCAGGCCCTTACTGAATAAAAAGCACGTTTTTGAATTTCTAAGTGTGCTGATGTTGCTAGATCTTGGTTTAGTCGATATTGCTAAAGATTTGTACGCAAATTGGCAACACAAAAGTTGCGGGCGAAAATATGCGGGCAACATGAAATGGAGGATAAATGTTACAAACATGTTCCCACATAACTTCAACAATGCCCGTGGGTGCACAGACTAGAGGACGATGAGCGCGCGTCACGTGCAGCGAAATTCATTCGGGCGCAAATAATAGGTTAATTTAAGAACCCAAGCTGACCAGCGGTGTAGCGGGCTTTCAACGTGGCACCGGGATTCAAATCCCGGTCGATCCGTGGGGCATGTGTAGCGGGGGATGTAGGTTGTTGTTAGGTGATTATCCTGTTTCCACTGCTTCTCATTCCAAATACTACTCCGTCATAATTCATATCGTATCTCCATAATCACCATACATCAAACAATTCATCCACTCCACGCAACGCCATAAAGGTTGTAGCACTGGCATCGAAATAATACTTGGTGGTGGGTAAATGGTGTGAATGAGACAGAACAAAAGTTTGCAAAGAAGCAAGAACATTTTTTTTCGTTGCGTTGTCGTGTTAGTAACTTCTATTAATCTAATACTTGTATCCGCAATGCTGTTACAGAATGTAATTCTCTCAAAATTTTGTCAGGAAAATTTGTTGTCACGAATAATACAAAAATTATTTAATCCTACACGAAAATAAGAGAATTATTTTGTATATGGGAGCATATTATACACGATTCCGGGTTGCATTGGTCTTACAGAGCCATGGCAGCAATCATCACACAACATTCCCATAAGATTCCGTGACAAAATGAGGTGAAATGTTTAAGTATTTGTAGTAGTAATAATTGTAAAGTAATCGTCATCTTCAATCTGACAATCAGAAGATTTTAAAATTAATTCGATAATTTGTTTGAGCCAAGTCGAAGTTGTAATACTAATATCCAGTAAGTACGAGTATTTACCATTATTCCAAGGTTTTTCTTTTTTCATTTCCAGTAACTGAAGTTAAGAATGTTTGGACATTCTGCTTATTTAATTTTTGAAACAATTAATGAAGCTTCATTCGCAGTACACAGCAAAGAAGAACAACCCTTCGGCTGTCGCGTCGCGTCTCGCCACCTGAGCAGGGCGGGGTGAAGGAACTGCGCAGGTTGTCGGCCGGCGCGTGGCGCTGCGCGGCGCGGCGCGAGCGATTCCTTAATTCGTGGGCGGTGACAGCGGCGAGAGGCGTCGCTGCTCGCTCGACTGTGTAATGGAACCCGGCGCGGCCGCCTGTGACGCCGCTTCCCAGCAGCGCCCCGCGCCGCTCGCATCTCGCTCTTCTTCGGCCTGCACTACACCTTCTCGCACGCTCGGCATGTTATTCGCCGTCATGTACTTCGCCGTCACGCACTTTACCACCACGTACCTTCAAACCAGAATCAATCGGCAAAAGTGACCTTCTCCGCTCCCGTGGAAGTCTTGTTCTTTACTTTAGAACCACCGATTAAGTTGCTGAATTATCTTCCCCAGGGTTTCTCCGAACTTCCAATATACAGTCACTCCCCACACACTCACCCACTCCACAACTCAATACTCACAAAATTAATTGGCAAATATTTAAAAATAATGTTAAAACAAACATCCCAAAGTTCAAAATATTAAGTACCCCTCTAGAAATACATCAAGCAATCACAATACTTAATAACATAATATTAAGAGAACTAAAGAATAGTAAACCAAACAAATCACCTACAAAAACACAGAATAAAAACAATGAACTACCCAAGAGCATTAGAAATCTAATTCACATAAAGAATAAAACAAGAAGATTATGGAATTACACTAGACACCCTGAAATTAAAAAGGAACTTAATCTATTAACATATATTACCAAAAAAACACTTTTCACACACAAACAGCAACAATACAACACCATGATTCAAACATTAAGCTCAAGTAACAATACACTGTGGCAATTTAAAAATAAAATACTAAAGAAAAAATACCATTCCTCCACTTAATACCAACACAGGGAAAAAATTCTCACCCTTTGAAAAAGCTGAAACACTAGCAAATCATTTTGCAGATACATTCAAACCAAACGACTCACTCCCACACATTCAACACCAAACAATCACACAGATAGCAACAGCTCCTAATTATAATGTACCCTCCAGAATTAGATTCATATCTCCTCAGGAAATAACAAACATAATAAAAACACTCCCTAAAAAGAAGGCTCCAGGACATGACAGAATAAACAACAAAATCCTAAAAAATCTGCCACATCAAGCCATAGCATTCTTAAATAATATTTATAACTCTTCATTAAGAATAGGTTACTTCCCACTATTATGGAAACACTCAATAGTAATACCCATTCCAAAACCTAACAAACATCCATCGAATGTAGAAAATTATCGACCAATCAGCCTGTTACCCTCCTTATCAAAAATTCTTGAGAAACTTATTCAGAAAAGACTTAGTAACTACCTCAATAAAAATGACATCATTCCCAGACACCAATTTGGATTCACAGAAAAGTTATCAACCACACATCAATTATTAAGAATCACAGAACATATCCATACAGCATTCCAAAGAAAACTACATACTATATCAACCTTTCTAGATATTTCCCAAGCATACGACAGAGTATGGCATCAAGGTCTCATGTACAAACTAAGAATCAATGGCACACCCAAATACCTAACCAACATCATCAATAGCTTTATAAGCAATAGAACCTTTGCAGTACCTCTCCCAGGGGACGCCGCCTTAAAGTAGCACTGTCCGTGCGGGCGGAGAGGTTTGAGTGCTCCAATGAAGCTGAGGGCTCATGCAGCGGTAGCACGGCTAATGAATAGCGTGCTACTGGTAGGGTCACCCATGCTGTACAGGTCTCAGTAGAGGAGCCAGACAAAGTGGTGTCCTACATCGACCCGTCACACCAATCCTGTTCCTTGTGTCCTGACACACCTATTCCTATGCTCCTTCCTCCGCAACTAGCGGTCCCCTTCTCGGATATGGTATTTCTTCCACTTACTTGTACCTCATCCCTCTCTGTTATCTGTACTATTGGCTGCTCTAGGCCTCTTGCGTTTTTCAACCCCGACGCTATTAGGTTTCGAGGGCTAGGGAGTCATTCATTTTTTCACCTTCACTTTTCTTCATCTTTCTTTCTTCTTAACTTATTTATCCTTTCATACGGGGAGGGAGGCGTCGAAGCCTGGAAAAGGCAACCTCCCTATGGCATGGGAAGCCAGAAACAAAATCCCTTGGTCCTCCTGTACGGGGGTTGAGGCGATGGGCCTGCACCTCATCACTCGGAAAAAACTACACTTGCAAAATTTCTCAGCAAAGCCTCGGAACATGGCGAACATAATATACGACGACTTTGGGCAAGGAAAAGGACCATGAGAATTGGAACTTGGAATATTCAAGGGCTATCACCCAAAGAGACAGAAGTATTCAGAGAAATTGATAAGAGTCGTATGGATATTGTAGCATTTTCAGAAACAAAGAAAAAGGTAAAGGTTCAGAACAGAAGGGGGGATATATACATATTTACTCAGGGGTACCAAAGGATGAGAGAGGCCGTAGTGGTGTATCATTGGCAATAAGGCAAAAGTACAGAAACAACATCAAATCTTGGGAACAGATAAATGATCGAATTCTACAAGTTGAAATGGAACTTTATAGTTACACAGTTGTAATAATTGCTGTTTACGCCCCTAATGACGATGCCATTGCAAGTGTTAAAGATGTTTTTTTTAATGAATTGACAACGTTGCTAGGAACAATCAGTAAACGTAAGGAAATAATTTTACTGGGAGACTTCAATGGTAGAAGTGGCTGTCATGTGAGTGACCGGGTAGTGGGGCCATACGGCGAAAACAGATTAAATGATAACGGAGAGCGCCTAATTGAGCTGTGTCAGCAAAACGCCTTGAAAATAACAAACGGATGGTTTAAACATAAAGACATACATCGGTACACATGGATTCAACATTCTCGGAAACTGAGGTCCATTATCGACTATATTATTGTGAAACAGTGCAATAAAATAAAAGTCAACGATGTACGAGTAAAGAGGGGCCCAGAGTGTTATACAGACCATTATGCATTGTTATCTGAGATGTACTTTCCATTAAAAAAACCTTGTCGAGAGCCGTATAACCAAAATTATGGCGGGGAGAAAGTGATGTCGGCAACAAGGTATAACCTTGAAAGTCTGGAGGAAGACCCTACAAAATTTTTATATCAAGTGCGACTGGCAAACAAAATATTATCGGTACAAGAAGGAACACCAGACGCAATGTACGAATCTATGAAACGGTGTATCCACCAGTCTGCCTATGAAGCCTTGGGCGAAAAAGAGAATTGGAAGAAAAATAGAAAATGCCCATTGTGGTGGAACAAAACCACAGAGGCATCCGTAGAAAAGAAAAAACAAGTGTACAGGAAGTGGCTATCTAAAAAAGCGGATAGTGATAGAATAGAATATCAAAGAGTCAGGAAAGAAACTCAAAGAGAAATCAGTAAAGCTAAGAATGAATACTGGGAACAGACTTGTGAGGAAGTGGATAGATGTTTAGGGAACACAAAGTCTAACAGAGCTTGGAGAATAATAAAAGGAATGAGAATGGAAAACAAAGACAGGTCAGGAATAGTTCCAATTAGTATGCGGGAATGGAGTAACCATTTCAGAGGTCTTTTAACTGAAAATAGGACGCAATTTTTGCAAGCCTCTCAAGAAGAGATGCAAAGCATAGAAACACCTACAATGCCTATTGTCCCAAATGAAATAAGAGCAGCCTTGGCCCTCATGAAGAACAGAAAGGCCCCGGGGCCAGGTAATATCAGTGTAGAACTCTTAAAGTCAGCACCTGATAGTGTGATGGAAGTACTGGCAACAATTTTTAATAAGAGTCTACAGTTAAGTGACCCACCAAGTGAATGGAAAAAGGCCTTCATTACTCCAATTTATAAGAAAGGAAGTAGGCGAGACTGCAACAACTATCGTGGGATAAGCGTAATGTGCACAGTAGCAAGACTTTACGGTAGGATCCTCAAATGTAGAATTGAACATCATTATACAGAATCAGAGGAACAGAATGGCTTCAGGGTAGGAAGGTCTTGTATTAATGGTATCTTCACCTTAAAAAATCTAATAGAAAAACAAGTTGAAAGAGGAAGGAATGTCCATCTCATATTTGTTGACCTGCAAAAGGCATACGATACAGTGCCATTAAATAAGTTATGGCCAAGCATGAAAGAAAGTGGTATCGAGCCAACCTATATTAATGCTATCAATGCATTATATAGTGATAATAGCAGCTTTGTCAAAGTAGGTAAACGACTCTCTCCAGAATTTCAAGTGAACAAGGGGTTAAGACAAGGCTGCTCATTAGCTCCTCTCTTATTTAAAATTTATCTTGAAGAAGCTCTTAAAAATTGGAAAAGGAAGTGTAGCGGAATGGGATTGCCAATAGGAAATGATATCCTGTACACTCTGCTGTTTGCCGATGATCAAGTGGTCATAGCTGGAGACGAAGATGATGCAAGTTATATGTTTCGCAAATTACAAGAGGAGTATGAAAGATGGGGTCTCACAATAAACCTTTAAAAAACGGAATATATGATAGCAGGAGATAAAGAATATGGGGATCTGGACGTCGCTACAGGGAAAATTAAACAAAGTGAAACTTTTAAGTACCTTGGAGTTACCCTCTCCTCGAAGGGAAGAAGCTCTGATGACATTTCCAACAAGATAGGACAGGGAAGGAGAGTGATAAGACAGTTAAACTCTCTCCTCTGGAGCAAAAACGTCACAAAACGGAAGAAAGCTCATATCTTTAAGACCATCGTACAGAGCATAAGTACCTATGGAGCTGAAACCTGGACATTGAACAAAAGGGATAAATGTAGGTTGATGGCCCTTGAAATGGACTACTGGAGAAGGTGCTGCCGGGTGTCCAGGATGGATCACATTAGAAATGAAACAATTAGACAAATGATGAACGTGGAGAGCAGCATCTTGGATTCAATTGGAACAAAACGATTGAATTGGTATGGACATCTCCAACGTATGGGAAGCAATAGGTGGCCTAAGAAGATCTGGGCATGGACACCTCCAGAGCGGAAGAAGCGTGGAAGACCACCAAGAAGTTGGAGAAAGGACATCCAAGAAGAAATGGAGGCAAGAGGCCTCAAGGATGGAGACTGGGAAGATCGGAAGAGGTGGAAACTGAGAAGCGAGAAGCGGCGTCAGCCGTAAAAAAACAACTCGCAGCTTATATATATATACCTTTGCAGTATCAGTAGATAATCATCTCTCAAACCCCAAACCAATATATGCTGGACTTCCTCAGGGCTCCCCATTATCACCGGTGTTATTTAATCTTTACACAGCTGATATCCCTACATCCAACACAGTCAAAACAGCACAATTTGCAGATGATACAGCATTGTATTGCTCAAACATATCACTAGACACAATAAAAAACACATTACAGCAACATCTCAATCAAATAGATTCATGGTCACACAAATGGAAAATTAAACTAAACCCAACTAAGTCAACAGCAAAAATATTTTCACTAAAAACAATATCAACATCACCACCTCTCACACTGAACTATAGCATCATTCCTTGGACTCCACAAAACAAAACAGTGAAATATCTAGGCCTGCATCTAGACACTAAACTTAACTGGAAAGAACATATAAACATTAAAACACAACAAACAAAAGTCAAATTATTTCAATTAAAACCATTAATAAACAACCACAGTAAATAACAATAGAAAATGCCAAACTCATATAATTAGATTCATAATTAGACCCTTAATGCTCTATGCTTGCCCTGTCTGGATCAATGCAGCAAAAACCAATATACATAAAATACAGGTCATACAGAACAAATTCCTACGAACAATAACCAAAGCACCCTGGTTCATTTCAAACAAACAACTTCGTAAAGAAATTCAAATAAAACCTATCATACACCACATCACAAAGTTATCCCATAATTTTTACAATACAATAATATGTCAACAATTACACAAATATCCCAATACAATCTAGGCAAAGCACCCATAAACCCCACCAGAATAAAAAATAGATTTCCCAAACACGTTTTTTACATCCAATTTGCAGATTCAGATGATTCTTTGTGAGGTGCCCAGTGGGTTTCCTCTCCCTATGTAATAGATGTAAAGTAATATTAGTTTAGTTTTTTAAAATAGATCATAAGCATCAAAAACATGTGAAAAAGTTTGTATTGTAAAACTGAACCATGTATACCATTCAAAATAATAAAAATATTGGGAAAAAACTTCCAATATCTTGAACTTGCTATTAATTGCAATATTAAAACAGAATTTCACATATTACTTCAGCGGCCTACATTCTGGTGTCAATACTCGAAATTCAATCCACTCTCCCTCAACAAGCTTGCGTTTGCCGGTGCCCGGTGGCCGAGATTGCTAAGGCAGTAGTGTCATAGTGATCTCGGACCGAAGGGTCGCGGGTTCGAGTCCCGCCTCGGGCATGGTTGTATTTGTGTTCGTCCTTTCACCCCTTATCATCAATCACCATATCGTTTCATCCACATAGTTACCACACCGTTAACAGCAATAGTGGTCGCTAATGACCTAAGATGTTAATGCGACCTTAAAAAAAAAAAAAAAAAGCTTGCGTTTACGGAAACCGATGCTCTATCCCCTTAATTGGTCTTTTCCCAGAGATAACACAATTCGTGCAAAATTGATAATTTCATATCGTAACTCTAATGATAGAACCTTAGTGTCCTTTATCCTCTGGATCAGGCTGTTCTAAGTCAACTGCCCGCGAACTAACGCGGGGGAGCGACTGCCCTCATCTCATCCTGCCGACTGCTGACGAAATCTAAAGTAAGTCGTCGGGCCGCGGATTGGCCTAATCAATGTCGCTGATAGCCGAATGAGGAAGCAGATGTGTTGGGGGGAGTGGCGGTCATGTACCATGGCTTAGAAATAAATATTAAAGTTTAAAAGAAAATGACAATTATTAAGACTAGACTCGACATCTCTCTTTCTTAACGAAATGACATATGTAGTGTCACTCCTGAGTCTTTGCTATGTTACGATGTAGCTCTGCGACGTCGGGTCTTGAAGTTGGAATCTTTCTTTGTTATCTATTCTTTTCATTACTTAGAAAAACGCTTCACAACAACACGCGAACATAGACATAATCTTGGCTGTTTTGAAATGAAACTTGGGGAAGGTCTCATGTAGGTTCTCATACCACCGACACAAACTTTTGTGCACTTATTGCTTACAATAACAGCGAAGATTGGATTGCTTCCTTGCGTGACTGACGTGCTCGGACTGTGCTCCAATATTTTGCTAATTTTGACTACTTTCTTACATCTTTCAGGTACCTTTTGTTTTTAAATTGTTTTCTTTACTTGTTTACTTGTTACATGAACGCTGAAAGAGATTTATATTGTCCGAAGCAGTGGAAAAGAAGTAAATAGTTATTTGTTTAAAAGACAGCGTAACGGACAAACGTGCATTTTAACGAGTTCAAAGACTTTTAATACATATTTGCTGTACAAATAAATTTAGTTTTGCGTAAAGGGTTAAACAACTAGTGAAAGTGTTGTGATAATTGTGAAAAACATAAAAATTCAAAGTTTCGCATATATTAGTAACGGAAAATTTTGAACCTTGTGATTTCAAAAGAATATCAAAGTGGTGAATTTTTGTGGCCTTTAAAGAGGGAAAGTATAGTAATCTAATTGTATTTATTAGTTTGCAGCTTAGATCTATTAACGGAAACACACTCAACTCTACTCGCAATTAACCAATAACATTTAAATACTAATTAGAATCACATTTTTTTATTTTTTAAATAAATACGTAACTTAAATTAAATAATTTAATACACGTAAATTAAAAAGATAATTTAGGAAACATTTTTGACACATAATCTGATTTCTCATCTAATTATTTATTCTCATATTTGCCACGCATTTGATACGCATTCGTGACATGGCTACTATTCGCCATACACTTTCTACTCTGTACACTCTCAAAGCCGACCTTCTGAAAGCCTTCACACACGTAAACAAAAATTTAGATGAACATATCCGAAGGCTCGAAGAGGTCGTTCAAAACTCAGACGGTTGGACAACAATAGGCAACACCGCAGAAACTTTCAACCGTCCATCCGCGAAAGCAAAACACAATCATCACAACCAATCATGACTCAAAACAGATTTGCTGTGTTAGATTATGACAATGATTTTCCATGCCTTCCCAATCCTCACTACCCCCTCCCATCATCGACACGTCCACCCACAAACCGACGCAAACAGGTTAGCAAGCGCAAAGAAACAAAGACACGTAGAGTTGCGCAACCTGGCCCACAAGTGAACAAGGACATTCCTACTGAGCCCACGAAAAAGGTACTAATTTTAGCAGATAGCCATGGGCGACAAATCTCCTCCCTGCTCAGTGGGAAACTACCATCCAATTTCTCTGTCATGTGTGTGTTTAAACCTAACGGGAGGTTTGCCGACGTGATCAGTGAATTGGACACCCACACAAAAACTCTCACCAAACGAGATACAGTCATCATCATAGGAGGGCAGAATGACATCAATTTGGGTGGTCACTTTACACCTGAGCAACATGTTGACAAACTACAACGTGCCGCCCAAAACACGAACATTGTAATCTCGACTCTGCCCTTCTGGTACAACAAACCAACACTGTGCAAAGAAATTAGACACGCAAACAACAAATTAAAACTGCATCTGAGATGCACACATGTTAAATTATTTGAGCTTAACTTTCTCTCAGAAAAACACTTCACCCGGCATGGTCTTCACTTGAACCTTGTCGGAAAACATGCACTCGGTAGCGAACTTGCCAAACACATCCTTACACCTCAGCAGTATCCTATCCAAGATTCATCCCCACCTACATCTCCTAGTTCTCTTCCATCCTCCGGAACCCCTTTGGACCCAATTACCTTATCCCCTGAACCTAATCCTTGTAATACCTCTCCCATTATTCAATCCCCTACATCTGTAACCCCTCCTTCCTCACCTCCTAACACTGCTGGGACACGATACTTCCTTCGACCACGCACTCGAGGTAAAAATGAGATAAATAAATAGCAATTACAGTCAGATGCAGCAGAAAAGCATCCGTGTAGGTACATTCAAAAGATTCAAATAACGCATCATAATGTGCAATCTCTTTCAAATAAAATTGAATTTATCGAGGCAGCATTAGAGTGTGATCTCAGTCAAATAGATGTTCTTTGCTTTACAGAACATTGGTTATCTCATAATGATCTAAACACACTCCAAATTTCTAGTTTTTACCTTGCAGGATCTTATTGTAGAGCAAGGGAATCAAATAAAGGCCCTGCTTACGGAGGTTCATGTATTTATGTAAGAAATAATATTGATTCTACCTTCTTGTCAGAATTCAATTTATATGCAGTTGAAAAAGTTTTTGAAATAACAGTTGTACATCTTACTACGCTCAAAATTATTTTACTTTGCATCTACAGACCTCCAACAAAGCAAGCTTTAGATTATTTCAATTTCGTAGAAAATCTAGAGATAACTCTGAACAAAATTAGTAATTTCTCTTTTAAATCCATTGTTGTATGTGGAGATTTCAATATTGATTTTCTGAGCGAATCCCACGAAAAAGAGCAGTTTCTCAATTTAATTCATTCTTTTAATTTAGATATTACAGTGAACGTACCTACACGGAATACTCTTAAATCACAAACAGCAATAGATCAACTTATAATTAACAAAACCACAACTAGATATGAAATAATAACGAATAATCTAGGTTACAGTGACCACGATGCACAAATTCTTACAATTACTAATAACATGAATACTGACACAATAAATAAAACACGCATGTGCAGATCATTTACTACAGTTAACATAAAGTTATTTACGGACTACTT